>CM075812.1:35213841-35526191 GCA_037975025.1 Excoecaria agallocha
TTTGGAAAACTGAAAATTTCATTTTCTGTTTTCTATTTTAGAAAACTGACGAAAATAAACATGATCTCTATTTTCTGTTTTCTGTAAAAAAATTTTCTAAAAAATTGGAGTAGTTTTATGTAAGTAAACGGACCCTCACTTTTTCTTTCTTTTCTTTCTTTTCCCTTTCTTTCCTCTCTCTTTTCTCCTTTTTTTTCTCTATTCGCAAAAGGCCCTCTAGAAGGTTGCCAACCCCAAAAATAGAAGAAATGCACACTTTTATAGGCAAATGGTGAGTCATAGGTAGGACTTGATGAGTCACAGTTTGGACTCAGCAAGTCACTTTCTGGACTCGGCCAAGTCACGGCTTGGATTCGGTGAGTCATAGGCTAGACTCAAAGCAAACGTGTAGGAAAATTGAAGTCATGACATGCACTTGGACGAGTCATAGGCGGGATTTAGCGAGTCACAACCTTGACAAGCCAAGTCACGTCCTGGACTCAATCCAAACTTTATTTTGTGACTTTTTGGCCCTCCAAACCGTTTTTTGAGGCCAAAAACTCCAAAAAAAAAACTTGAAAAGAAGACTCATAAAAGAAAGAGAGATCCTTGAACTTTGAGTTTTTTTTTTTTAAGAGAAAAAAGTCATCCTCATTAGCTAACTTTTACAAAAGTTAATTCAAAACCCAATATCTACACTTGCCAAACCTGTCGATAAAAGATATGAGCAAATTTGAAAGAAAAATAGACTTGTTATTGATTATAACCCCCGTGTACTGCCTTTTGAAGTACTTAGGATTGACTTTCACAATTTCCCTCCTTTAATGTACTTCTAGATAATAATAATAATAATAATAATAATAATAATAATAATAAAAAAGGGTTTTTTTTTTTATCAAGAATGTGCAGTTTCAAGCTAGCTATAAAAAAAGCTATAAGAAAAGAGAGGGATAAGTTATGTTTTGCTTCTTTTAAAAAAAGAAAATAACTATAGATACTACTAAAAAACCATTAACATTAATAGATTACAAATCTCAAAATAGAGAATAAAAATAAAGATAGAAACAATAAAAAGAGAAATTGTCTTTGGTTTCACCATTGTCGAGGACAATGAAGAAAGATAAGAAATGGTTTGTTAATAAAAAGAGAAGAAAGAAGAAAGTACACAGAAAAAAAAATTCCTGCACGTGTACTGTCCGGTCAATGTTATAGATGTGTGGACAATATATGCACCCATGCTTAGGACTGCCACTGACGCCATACTTGGATGGTGCTAGAGATGTTTTATATAATGTATGATATGGTAATGCATTTAATAATGCTGTACAATCTTTTACTGTGCTATAATAGCACTGCTATTGATACTATGTCTCAGATAATTGCATAATTTTATAATTTATTTAGTATTGTATTATATAATAAAATAATCAATTTATTAGAATATCCTTTTTCACAAGTATCAGTTTAGAAAAATAATAATTATATTAATAATTTAAAATACAATCCCTTTTTATTTTATTAGTCGTTAATTATGCATTAAAAATTTGTTTTCATAATTAAATATTTAATATTAATAAAATAAATAAATTAATAATAAAAATAATAAATTAAAATTAATATAAGATTGCAAAAAGTATTTGAACATTGTTAAAGTTTAAACATAGCATAATAATAGCATAAGGGTTGGGTTGTTGATAAATGGAAATGAGAAAAACAGGTGTGTATGTATATATAAATATATTAGACATAATTGTGATATTTGAAGTTATATGAGGGCATTTAAGGAAACTGAAATCCAACACCACTTGCCAAGCTCCCTTTCTTATTCATAAATCTCAACCTTTAAGCACCATCAAAATTTATGAAAATAGACTTACAATGGATCCATAGTATTTGGTAATTTGTTGTAATACAATATCATGCATCACAGCCGCCTAAATAGGGTGTAAAAAACCCATATATTGTTATTCTACTATTATTTATTTTTTAGGGTGAAGATGTAAAATTGTCTATCTATTCCAGCCAAAAGTGTAACGTAACTTTTTTATTTTATTTTGGTAAAATAGTACTCATAAACTTTTAAAGTTGGAATAATATTGCTTTTTGCTAATGGCATGTTGAAATTGACCGATTTTTACCTTTTAGCCGTAACATTATTTTGCTAAAAGTATAGTTTAGCTAGCTTCTTTACTTTTATCTTGGTGCAATGTTATTCCTCAATAGTCAAAACTAAAGCAATATTATCCATTTATTAACTATCTTTTAAAATATAACAATTTTTTATCTGCTAACCTCAATATCTAGCATCTGAATCATTAATAAATGACCTATATAAAATAATATGTCCTTTCTAAATTTGTTGCTCATAAAAAAAAAAAAGAGATAACTAAAAAAAATATCTACCCAAATTAAAAGAAAGAAATTAATTTTTTTAGTGAAATAATTAAAATTTTTTAAAAAATTATAATTTTATGTGATTTCTTTTCACGCAAAAAAGAATAAGCTGTTATTGGGATTGAGATTTTGAGTACTCGAGATTGCTTCATCAAATAGTGGATTTAATTTCTCTAAGTGAAAGTCCACCATTTGGCTTACACAGACCAACCATGGTAACAAAAATAGCTCCAATCTTATTAAGGAGAATGTGATGATTTTGCAGTAAGAAGAGTCTCTTAATTTTAAGATCAAGAGTACTCTATGAAATTTTTAATAAAAAATTTTAATTTTTGTGTGTGAGATTTTCTATTAGATTAGATTTATAGATTTGTAATTTTTAAAACGGCAAAGATAGAGAAATTTAATTTTTTTTCTTTTATTTTAATTTTTTGACTGATGATACAAAATTGGAGTCAAGCTGCATTTTTTTATGTATTTGAATAATGAGTCATATGCTAGCTATTAAGGTTAACAAATGATAATTGATCTATAATAAAAAAAACAGTTAATTAGGGTAATATATCTCCAGTTTTGAAAATTCGTAGGCATATTACACTAAAATAAAAATAAGAGAGCTATACTGTACTTTTAGCAATAATAGATATTAAAGTTAATGGACGGAAATTGATAAATTTTAATATATGGTTAATGGATGAAGAACCTTATTTAAATTTTTAAAAGTTTAAGAATGATATTTGATTAAAATAAAATAGAGGGGCAGCGTTGCAATTTTGATGGCAATAGATGAGCTATTTTGTACTAGGGGTGTGCAAAAACCGAACCAACCCGATCAATTCAAATCAAACCGATCAATTCGGGTGAGGTTAATAGAGTCGGTTCGATTTTTTATATTATGTATATTTCGGGTCGGGTCGGATGAAAATCCGATTAATCCGAACTCGATCAAACAACCTAATTTTTTAAATATATAAATAAAAATTAATTTTTCTACAATAGTAATTAATATATAATATATATTTAATGTAATTTTGAAATTGTTAGTTTGTTGTATTTTTAAAATATTTTTTTATAGCATTTAGTATTATTTATTTGTATTAATTTAGGATTTTAATTTAAATATATAAATTAAAAAAATAAAATTCAGATTATTCGGATTGGAGCTTGAAAAAAAAAAGCTTTAATCGGATAGAAACTCGATATTTATATAGAATATAATCGAATAAAAAAAATATAAAAATTTTAGATTTTGAATTAATCGGGTTTGGATCGGGTTCGATGCACACCCCTATTTTGGGGGCCAAAATAAGGAAAAAGAAAACAGAATTGTCACAACTCTACAGATTTGGAAGTTGGAAGGACCGCTGAAATACGGAATTTACAATTTGTTTATAAATTAGAGCCCATTACCTGACAGAGCATCTTTCTGTCCACTGGTTGTTCCTTCTCTGTTTCAACGATGTCCATAGCCACTTCGCAGATACACTCGCTTTCTCCAAATCTTCCCTAATTTTCATCTACACGGTGCATTTCTTTTCTTTTCACTTTTTCTTTTTACGTTTTGCTGATTGCTCTGGTCAATACTTTTTATCTGCTCTAATTTTATGAAAATTTAGTTTTTTTTTAAATCTTTTTAATGCTTTAATTATTGGCTGCTTACTTATTTTCCTCTTTATGTCAATTTGATCTGGGTTAGGGTTCGAATCTTCAAACTTAAATTGTTGTGAATTGTTTTAAAATCCCTTGTTGACTATTGGGTTTCTTGTTTGTTTTTAAAGTAAAAATCCTTTTGTTTATACTATGGGTTTCATATATTTCTAATTTAAATCTTGATTTCTCAAGAAAGGCAATAGCTTTCTTTATCTGGTTGCCAATTTGATTACTTAAAGTTCGACTTATAAGTGATGCTTGGCTCGTTGGCTAGTATTAATTTCTCTTCTTGGGGTTGGTTTTATGTTTCTTTTGAGTAATTTTTTTCCTTTTTCATTACTGATTCTAATTATGTTTAAATTTTTTATGCGAAAATATTATGTACTAATATTTGATGTTTAAATTCGGATCTGATATGTAATATAACAAATTGACGTTTTATTATCGTTGTTTTATTATTTTTTTAGAAGGTTGTGGTATTATGCTTCTTGAATTTATACTCAAAGAGTTACAGATTTTAAATTGGTGTTGATCTTCTTTCTGTTATAGAAGCTGTGGTCCATCAGAACTGTTCTTGAATGTCAATATATGCTGTAATTTAGTGTTGTATCTTTCTAACTTTAGCAGTGCTTTCTACTTGGTACTAGTTGTACCCGCAGTAGGTTGTGGTGACGTTTAGTTTTTATATCTACTGCTTCTGACTTATTGGTTGTTTTTTTTGTTGTTGTACTCTCTCTCTCTGTTTTTTATTTCTCCTAATTTTGGGAGGCATTTATTGAGTTCCTCAATAAATTTATTTCTGTATATGATACTCTCAGTATGATCTTCTGTGGTCCACAAGAGACATCTTAAATGCAATGGAGAATTTTCCTTTATGTTTAGAAGATATTTTCTGTGATTTGATAGAAATAGAATGAATTGCAACTCTAAGAAGGTAATCAAATAGACAGTTTGTGTTAATTTTTGAATGAAAATCAGTCTTTGCAAAGCATATTGTAAATTTTTCCACGCCATCAAATTTTGATACACACACATCCATAAATAATTATCATGCTCATAATGTGAAGTTTGGACAATTGTGAGATATTTTCACAAACGCTGCAGTTCGGACTACTATATTTAAGACAAGTTAGCCATGTGTAACAACTATACTCCAACTTGTGGGGTAGTGTTATAGAACAAGAAATATGTAAACATGTAAATATTTCATAGTATGATCATGGGGCACTGTAATGGCCGGAATTGAAGGATTGGTTACTGTTATGGTCCAGAATTACTGATTGGAGAATGTAATGATTAATCAAGCTCATTAAAGGGAGCAGTAAACTTCAAACTCATTAGAGGGAGCATAAAACTTGGGACTCATACAGAGATAAACCCAAATCTCTTATAGGATTTTGATAAATTTTCTGCTTAGTTTTATTTGTTCATTTTCTGCTTGTTAAATATACAGGAAGACATAATTTCAAGGAGAACTTGTTGAAATAGGAAAAGCTAAAATTAAAAAGTAAAAACAAGCACTCTTCCCATAAAAAAATTATTTGCTAATAAAACCTCTTAATTAAGATTACTGCTAAAAATAAAACAACTACTTAGTATTGGTCTACCATTCCATTTTTAGCACTACTGGATCTGTAACAATTACGCTTTTAGATTTTCAGGCTGTATATAGATCACCCTTATGTTTTATGTAATGAATACAATCATGTAAAATTTTCCTGTTTAAATTACAGCATCTGTTTTTCTTTTACAGAGTTCATGATGGATTTAACTTTTCATAATTTTATAGGTGATTGAATTATAAACACTGCCTTCCTATTTTGAATCTCTGAAACATACTCGAAGTGTTTTCGAATCTGATACTGATGCAGAAAAGCGAAGTGCTTATCTGATCAGGGGACAAATCTGTGTCTTTTTTAACTTCTTTATAATAATATCTACTTCAGGTTTCTGCTGTTATTGTGGCAGGCTGTGCCATTCCAATGCAGCTTTTGCATATCTTGTTAGTTTTGATGCGTTTTAAATGTATAATTATGAACAGAAGGATCTGTTATCTTGATTTAATGATATTATGTGTTTGTATCTATCGTTATTGTGATAAAAAATGTCTGTATTATTCCTATTGTATTTTGATTTATTGCTGTGAAGACAATGTTTTCTGTTTAATTTATGTATTTTGTAACCACAGGAATATGTGGATATATGAGCTTCTTGAATACTATCTTTGCATTTCTTGTTTATTTTGAGCAACATACAGCTTCCCTTTGTTTAATTGTCCTTGAAAGGTTTAGTGCTCTTCTTACTCTTTGTCAGGTTAATGAAGCTGAAGAATTTGGAAGGAAGGGGCATAAGATGCTCCCAGGATCTATGCATATCAACTTTGATTCTTCTCACTAAAGGGTTTTATCCTAGAAATGTTGTCAGATATTTCTAGGACGTAAGTGCATTCCTTTTAAATTCTGTGCTGTTGGTGCTGAAGTTACGAAGATGGATAGGTCAGACATATCAGGTTTTGTCAGTGGTGGAGTTAAGTAAACAGGAATTTCACATTTGATAATAACGCATACCTCTAGCATGTGTTGAAATCTGTTTTCTCGGTGGGGCCTGTTGTTTCTGTCTTATATCAGGGCTTCTATATAATGGATCTAAATAGTAAAGGTATACAGTATTCTAGTAGCTGTGAATTTGCAAAGAGTGACAACTTTGGTGATACAACCTTGCGCTTGAACTGTCTTAGTTATGGAGGTTGCAACATGACTGGTTTTGGAAGTACTCAAAGCAGTCTTAGAACTGATGTCTCACATTTTCCTGACGATGGCTGTAAGCTGGTGCTTGGATTAGGGCCTACCCCAACTGCATATTGTGAGGATTATTACAGCATGGGGTGTAACAAGATGAAAGGATCAAGTCCCTCTGCCATTTTTTCTCAAGGTTTATCATCTGAGGGTGATTCTATCCTAAAACTTGGTCTTTCTGGGGGAACAAATGAAGCTTTGAGTGGGCTTGAGAGTTCACTTTTGGTGACTGGTATTAACACCCCTACTCTGAATGAAATTTGTGGTGGTGAAAATGGATTCTTGATTCCTGTTGTTGATGAGGGTTCCACTTCAGCAAAGAAATTTGGTGGTTACATGCCATCACTCCTTTTGGCTCCAAGAATGACTGACGAAGTTCCACTATATTCTGATGAATTTCCTCAGTTTGGGGCCAAACATGATGGTCATCAATTGCAGCTGAACCATGAACCATCTTCTACTACAGATTTCTCTGTGGGCACTACTTCTGAGCAGACAGATACAGCCACATCGGTAGACCAGAAAAGCAATAACCCAAAGAAGTGCAAGTTCTTCGGTTGTTCAAAAGGAGCACGAGGGGCATCTGGTCTCTGCATTGGACATGGGGGCGGACACAGATGCCAAAAGCCAGGTTGTAACAAAGGGGCTGAGAGCCGGACTGCATATTGTAAAGCCCATGGTGGAGGAAGGAGGTGTCAGCACTTGGGTTGCACCAAAAGTGCAGAGGGCAAGACAGATTATTGCATAGCCCATGGTGGTGGCAGAAGATGTGGGTTTCCAGGAGGGTGCACCAAAGCTGCACGAGGCAAGTCAGGGCTTTGCATTAGACATGGTGGGGGAAAGAGATGCAAGATTGAAGGCTGCACTCGAAGTGCTGAAGGACAGGCTGGCTTGTGCATTTCTCATGGGGGTGGACGACGTTGCCAACACCAGGGGTGCACTAAGGGTGCTCAGGGTAGTACCATGTTTTGCAAGGCTCATGGTGGTGGAAAGCGTTGCATATTTGCTGGATGCACCAAGGGTGCTGAAGGAAGTACGCCATTGTGCAAAGGACATGGTGGGGGAAAACGCTGTTTATACGATGGTGGTGGAATTTGTCCAAAAAGCGTACACGGAGGCACAAACTTTTGTGTTGCACATGGTGGTGGAAAGAGGTGTATTGTACCAGGCTGCACAAAGAGTGCACGAGGCCGTACAGATTGTTGCGTTAGGCATGGTGGAGGGAAGCGGTGCAAGTTTGAGAACTGTGGAAAGAGTGCACAAGGTAGCACAGACTTCTGTAAGGCACATGGTGGGGGCAAACGGTGCACCTGGAGAGAAGGTAAATGTGAGAAATTTGCCAGAGGTAAGAGTGGTCTGTGTGCTGCACATAGCAGCATGGTACAGGAACAGGGAACAAAGAAAGGTAGTTTGATTGGACCAGGACTCTTCCATGGCCTTGTATCTGCAACATCAACTGCAGGAAGTACCATTGATAACAACTATTCATCATCTGGAGTTAGTGCTGTCTCTGACTGCACTGATACTTTGGAAAAGCCAGCAAAAAGCCAGCATCTTATACCAGCGCAGGTCTTGGTTCCGGCATCAATGAAGTCTTCAACAACCTCTTCAAGTTTTAGGAGTGCCGAGAAAATAGAGGAAAACAGAAATTATTACGGTGCTGGCAGCATTGGTAGGATAATAAACTTGGACTCCATGATACCTGAGGGAAGGGTTCATGGTGGTGGCTTGATGTCATTGTTTGGCGGTAATTTGAAGAATGCAATTGATGGAATTTGAAGCTGGTGGCTTAATTGGTGGATCTGGTTATGAAAATTGTGCATAGAATGTTGTACTATTTTAAATAGCTCGTGTATAGTTTGCGTTGATTGTTGTTGTACCATAATGATTGGCTTTGGGACATGATTTCCTTGGCTCAACTTTTGGCTGTCAAAACAAGTTCTCAATAACATCCTTGGAAGGCCATAAGCTAGACATTTGATTTGAATGGCAATTCCTGTTCAAATTTGTTGCTGCAATAATGCCTTGTGCTTATCTTATGGATGGTTGTGCAAACGTACTTTTGTACATCTATTTTTATGTAAGTCATGCAACCAGGGAATTTCAATATCTAATACTTTTATCATTGATAATTAATCTTGCCAAATTTTAATTGAATGTATAAGAAAATTAAATAAAAGCATCATGTCAAATATATTTTTTTTTATTTTATATTTTTCAATTTCATTTGTTTTATTAATGATTTTGTGAGCATTTATACATTATGCTATTTATGTCAAGCATTCCTACTGTTGGATCAAAAATCTTCAGCAGTGAAAAAATCACTATTGAAGATTTTAAAAAATCAATAAATAACTAGAAAAATTCAAAAATCAAAGGATATTGAAAATAGTCTATTTCAAAACTTTTTAAAAATTGATCTCATTATCGAGATAGAAGAAAGAGATGTTAAAATTTCAAAACCTTTTGAAACTATTCATTTTCTCTAAAAAAAAAAAACTTTACAAAAACATCGAGACAGGAATATAATTTCATACATATAGATCTTGTCCAAGGGAAAATCAAACCTTTAACAAGAGAAGGTCTAAACACATTAGTTTTTTTGTATCCTAAGGGATGTAAGGTTTTTGAATTTTCAAGACTCAATAATAAGCTTAGTAGAATCGAGTCTTTGTTCATGACCGATTTCTTTTGAATGCTATCCAGATTTTTCATTATCTTTAAAAGATCCAAACATTTTGAAATCTCTGGTTTTACAAATCAAAACTTATAATTACGAAATGCTTGAAGGATCTATTCCAGTAGCCATTATTTTTTGAGTGCATTATAAAACTATGATTTTTGGTCTTACTGCAACAAAAAATGTTGAAAACAAAAAGGGTGAAATCTTATTTTTACAAATAGTTTCATCAAAAGCTAATACAGTAATTTCAAAAACCATACTTTGGAAAGATATAGATCTTGAAAAAATGGATTTTGGAAGATGTTGTAAATCCAAAATCTGCAGAACAATCAAAACCAAACACTCATTTGAGGGAAATAACCTAGTACAATGACGTAAGGGTAAGATTAAGTTTTTCAAGAACTTCCAGCAGTCAATATTCAGATGTTGGTTCCTCCACGAGTACTATAGATTTGGGGAGAGCCTCAAAATTATCCTTAGTCATCCACCATCCAGATAAGATGAAAAGTTTACAAAAACCAAGTTTTTTTTGTTCAAGCATTCCAAGCTCTTCTTTTCAAAATGTTGATTATTCAACAATTGTGCCTTATCAAATTTTTACAAAACCTCAAGTTTTTTATGAGGAACAACAAAATGTTTTACCACCAACTTTACCATATTTTTCTGTAATAACAAAAAATGTTATTAATGAATTAAATATCATTGAAAAAGAATTTGAAGTTGACAAAAATTTATTGCATGAAGATTTTTATGCATCTCAAAATCTAGAAAAAAGAACTTGATTCTTCAAAATTTTTTTGGATGAAAGAAAAGAAATAAAAAATGAATACTACAAACACTACAAGAAAATTTGGTAATAGATTCCGTTGCTAATTTAGCAACGTAATTTGATTTTCGTTGCTAATTAGCAACGAAAATTAAATTCCATTGCTAAATTTGGTTGAATTTTTTATTTTTAGCAACAGAATAAAAATTGTGGTATTCCATTGCCAAAAAAGAGGGAAATTTTAGCGCCAAAATATAGTTACGAAAAATAGCAACGGAAATCTATGACCATTGCTAAATATGGCGGCATCAGATGGCAAAAAAATTTTGGGACGAAATTTAGCAAGAGAAACTTGATAAATATACATTCCGTTGCTATTTAGCAACAAAAATTAAATTTCGTTGCTATTTAGCAACCAAATTAATATTCTGTTGGTATTTTTGTCCCAAAGAGGTGAAAAAATTAGGGTCCAAAAATAGCAACGCAAAATATATTCCTTTGCTATTTAGCAACCGAAATTAAATTTCGTTGCTATTTAGCAACCGAATTAATATTCCGTTGCTATTTTGGTCCCAAAAAGGTGAAAAAATTTGGGTCCAAAAATAGCAACGGAATTTAATTTCCATTGCTAAAATTGCAACCGAAAACAATTCGGTTGCAATTTTAGCAACGGAATTTGAATTTCGTTGGTATTTTTTGGTCCAAGAAAGAGAAAAAATTTCGATTCAAAAATAACAACGGAATTATATTTCCGTTGCTAAAATTGCAACCAAATTAAATTTTCGTTGGTAATTTGCTATTTGCCCTAGGTATAAAAGGCCTCTTATTTCTCTATTTTTATTTTGTCTCTCCCTTGCCCTCGCCGTCTGCCTCACTCTCTCCCTCAAAATCATCTAAGGTAGCTCTTCGCTCAGTGTCTCATCATGACTTAGTACCTCTTCGCTCGTTGCATGCTTCCGGCCATCGTATCTCTCTTTTTCTTTTTAATTGCACGATTCCTAATTTTCTTGCTCCGTATTGCTCATCTCATCTATTTTAAGGTACAGTTTCTCTCTTAATCATCTCATTTTTTTGTTTGATATACGGGTTCTTGCATTTTTAATTTTCTGTGCTGTTTCTCAACCAAAGGAATCATCAATTGATTTCAGCCATGGCTAGGAAGCTGCTTTCTCTTTATGTTCTACTTTCACTTTTCACTTTTCAGTTACGTCTTTCATTCTCTGGTGAGTTCTCTGCCAACAGCTCTTAACCCTAATGCCTCAAGCACTGTATGCGCGACATGGATTGAGTCTTGGTGCAAATTTCGCTCCCTTGATTTGACATCTTTTGTTGTTCTTCTACCCTGTAGCATACCTGATTTGCAAGGTAGGTTCATTTCCAAGCTAATTTAGAAGAGTAAATCTCTTTACCTAGACAATGAAAAATCCCCAGGTAAATCTCTTTACCTGGACAATGAAAGTTGCGCAATAGCTCCACCCTACTTCTTTTTGCTTCGAATTATTTTGTTTTGGTTTAGATCTTCCAATGTCATCTTAATTTATTAAATTTATTTTTGTTTTTGTTGTTGACACAGATCTTGAAATGGAATATGGAAAAATGTGGACTTTATACAACCTTTTTTTTCCTTTGAAGAAAATGATGCTGGTAATGTGGCAATTTTCTTTTCTTTAATTTGTTTTAATCATAACTTTCAACCCCTCTGACTTTGTTCTCAATGACTACTCTTTGACTGTGTTGATCTTTTATTAATTTTTTTCTGGTACATTTGCTCTTTCTTATATATGTATGCTAGTATTCTTAAAGGATCCAAACACAAACTTAGCACAGTTGAATGTTTGAATGCTGTAGAGGATTTTTCTATTTCAATCTTTGTGTTTTCAAAGAACAATATGTATATTGGAGGTTAATGATTCATAAAAAGTATTGCAGATGGATTTCTCTAGAAAAGAGGATGATGGTCCCTTCTGTTGTTGACCCTTGTACCCAAAACCAGGGTCATAGCATTATGGGTGCACTTGAACCTGCTGTGCCTATGATCAGTCGACCATTTTGATCAAACTAGAAAGAGATAGAATTAGAGATTAGGTGTTAGTTTCCTAGGAAAATATAGATGAGAAAAGGCCATGCCAATGTGGTGTTTTAAAGGAGGAAGGGAATGTGTAATAGGGTGACACATAAGCAATGAGATGGTGAGTAATGGATTTGCATGCGGAACAAGTTTCAAGGTGTGTTTTGTGGGCAGAAAACCAATGAAATTGAAAGTAAAACAGAAATAAATGAATTAATATATTAGTATAAATGTATGCATATGAGGTGTCTGTTTATGGGTTAATCTTTGTTGCCACATTGCCTGCCAAAGTTGTACTGTGCTTTTTTATAAGTGTGATGCATAGATTTCAAGACTAAGTGGGCCTTTTTGATCTATTCGATGCATGGCAAGGGGCTTTATTTCCCTTAAAAAGAAATGGTAAATTTAATTATTCTCAGTCAGTTTTAAATTAATCGATTTTATAAATTTAAAAAAATCTAATCAAATATTAAAAAATTAAATAAAAAAATATCCGATGTAAATCTACCTATAAGCTGAAGTGTAAATCTACAAATGTACTTTGCTTAATAATATGTAATATTTTCCCTTCATTTTTGATGAAGGAATGTTTTCTCTTTAAATTGTATACTTGAAATAAATAAGCTCCTCTTTAAATGATACACTAAATTAGAGTTTATTTTATTATGGACTGGACTGAATCGGCTTGTAGGTATATTTGGGTTGGTTTTGTTTTGTTGGTTAGTTTGCTTCATATGATGCCGTTTATGGTTTGGATGAAGAAGAAACACAACAATTTGCAAAAGAATCGATTGTATAGTAACAAGTTGAAGGAATTGAGAGTAGGGGAGCAAAACGTCAGATCTTTGGAGTTGAGTTTCTCAAATCCATGTGAATTCAACAAATAAATTATGAATTTGTTATCTTTTTTATTTGTTTAAGAAAGATTTTAAGAATAATTTTATTAATTAAGTTGGTGTCTAGTTGGAGCATTGCAATAAGCATAAATTGTAATACTTTTCCAATTTAATGATTTATAAAATTGATGTTATTTTAGCTGCCACTATTACAGATGTGTAGATCATAACTAGATTTTGAATTCTTAGTTGACTTGTCTGTTCCACCTTCAGGGCTTACCCTTGTTCACATTGAAATTAACAAAATTGAAAAGAAAAGGCAGATCTGAAGACTATAAAAAGACACAGTAGAAGATAAAATTTTGGCTCTCCAGGTATCATTCTATAAATTGTATGGGGATGTGAATCTTTTGTTTTGTTTGGACATAAGAAAATTGTATGGGGCAGATGAAGTATGAATATAAGAAAATTATATTAAAAAGATGAACTACAATTCGATTTAGATAAAAATAATTCTAATTTCATGGATGGAAGGAGGCAGAAGATGTGAGTGGTGGTATATGAACAGAGAGTTAGATTTGAAATGCCTCTGTGGAGTGGATTCTTTCAAAAGTAACTTGGCATTGAATATTATTTGTAGAATTAAACTGATCTTGTTTCTTCTGTTTTCAGGTACTGAAGGAAGTACGCCATTGTGCAAAGGACATGGTGGGGGAAAACGCTGTTTATACGATGGTGGTGGAATTTGTCCAAAAAGCGTACACGGAGGCACAAACTTTTGTGTTGCACATGGTGGTGGAAAGAGGTGTATTGTACCAGGCTGCACAAAGAGTGCACGAGGCCGTACAGATTGTTGCGTTAGGCATGGTGGAGGGAAGCGGTGCAAGTTTGAGAACTGTGGAAAGAGTGCACAAGGTAGCACAGACTTCTGTAAGGCACATGGTGGGGGCAAACGGTGCACCTGGAGAGAAGGTAAATGTGAGAAATTTGCCAGAGGTAAGAGTGGTCTGTGTGCTGCACATAGCAGCATGGTACAGGAACAGGGAACAAAGAAAGGTAGTTTGATTGGACCAGGACTCTTCCATGGCCTTGTATCTGCAACATCAACTGCAGGAAGTACCATTGATAACAACTATTCATCATCTGGAGTTAGTGCTGTCTCTGACTGCACTGATACTTTGGAAAAGCCAGCAAAAAGCCAGCATCTTATACCAGCGCAGGTCTTGGTTCCGGCATCAATGAAGTCTTCAACAACCTCTTCAAGTTTTAGGAGTGCCGAGAAAATAGAGGAAAACAGAAATTATTACGGTGCTGGCAGCATTGGTAGGATAATAAACTTGGACTCCATGATACCTGAGGGAAGGGTTCATGGTGGTGGCTTGATGTCATTGTTTGGCGGTAATTTGAAGAATGCAATTGATGGAATTTGAAGCTGGTGGCTTAATTGGTGGATCTGGTTATGAAAATTGTGCATAGAATGTTGTACTATTTTAAATAGCTCGTGTATAGTTTGCGTTGATTGTTGTTGTACCATAATGATTGGCTTTGGGACATGATTTCCTTGGCTCAACTTTTGGCTGTCAAAACAAGTTCTCAATAACATCCTTGGAAGGCCATAAGCTAGACATTTGATTTGAATGGCAATTCCTGTTCAAATTTGTTGCTGCAATAATGCCTTGTGCTTATCTTATGGATGGTTGTGCAAACGTACTTTTGTACATCTATTTTTATGTAAGTCATGCAACCAGGGAATTTCAATATCTAATACTTTTATCATTGATAATTAATCTTGCCAAATTTTAATTGAATGTATAAGAAAATTAAATAAAAGCATCATGTCAAATATATTTTTTTTTATTTTATATTTTTCAATTTCATTTGTTTTATTAATGATTTTGTGAGCATTTATACATTATGCTATTTATGTCAAGCATTCCTACTGTTGGATCAAAAATCTTCAGCAGTGAAAAAATCACTATTGAAGATTTTAAAAAATCAATAAATAACTAGAAAAATTCAAAAATCAAAGGATATTGAAAATAGTCTATTTCAAAACTTTTTAAAAATTGATCTCATTATCGAGATAGAAGAAAGAGATGTTAAAATTTCAAAACCTTTTGAAACTATTCATTTTCTCTAAAAAAAAAAAACTTTACAAAAACATCGAGACAGGAATATAATTTCATACATATAGATCTTGTCCAAGGGAAAATCAAACCTTTAACAAGAGAAGGTCTAAACACATTAGTTTTTTTGTATCCTAAGGGATGTAAGGTTTTTGAATTTTCAAGACTCAATAATAAGCTTAGTAGAATCGAGTCTTTGTTCATGACCGATTTCTTTTGAATGCTATCCAGATTTTTCATTATCTTTAAAAGATCCAAACATTTTGAAATCTCTGGTTTTACAAATCAAAACTTATAATTACGAAATGCTTGAAGGATCTATTCCAGTAGCCATTATTTTTTGAGTGCATTATAAAACTATGATTTTTGGTCTTACTGCAACAAAAAATGTTGAAAACAAAAAGGGTGAAATCTTATTTTTACAAATAGTTTCATCAAAAGCTAATACAGTAATTTCAAAAACCATACTTTGGAAAGATATAGATCTTGAAAAAATGGATTTTGGAAGATGTTGTAAATCCAAAATCTGCAGAACAATCAAAACCAAACACTCATTTGAGGGAAATAACCTAGTACAATGACGTAAGGGTAAGATTAAGTTTTTCAAGAACTTCCAGCAGTCAATATTCAGATGTTGGTTCCTCCACGAGTACTATAGATTTGGGGAGAGCCTCAAAATTATCCTTAGTCATCCACCATCCAGATAAGATGAAAAGTTTACAAAAACCAAGTTTTTTTTGTTCAAGCATTCCAAGCTCTTCTTTTCAAAATGTTGATTATTCAACAATTGTGCCTTATCAAATTTTTACAAAACCTCAAGTTTTTTATGAGGAACAACAAAATGTTTTACCACCAACTTTACCATATTTTTCTGTAATAACAAAAAATGTTATTAATGAATTAAATATCATTGAAAAAGAATTTGAAGTTGACAAAAATTTATTGCATGAAGATTTTTATGCATCTCAAAATCTAGAAAAAAGAACTTGATTCTTCAAAATTTTTTTGGATGAAAGAAAAGAAATAAAAAATGAATACTACAAACACTACAAGAAAATTTGGTAATAGATTCCGTTGCTAATTTAGCAACGTAATTTGATTTTCGTTGCTAATTAGCAACGAAAATTAAATTCCATTGCTAAATTTGGTTGAATTTTTTATTTTTAGCAACAGAATAAAAATTGTGGTATTCCATTGCCAAAAAAGAGGGAAATTTTAGCGCCAAAATATAGTTACGAAAAATAGCAACGGAAATCTATGACCATTGCTAAATATGGCGGCATCAGATGGCAAAAAAATTTTGGGACGAAATTTAGCAAGAGAAACTTGATAAATATACATTCCGTTGCTATTTAGCAACAAAAATTAAATTTCGTTGCTATTTAGCAACCAAATTAATATTCTGTTGGTATTTTTGTCCCAAAGAGGTGAAAAAATTAGGGTCCAAAAATAGCAACGCAAAATATATTCCTTTGCTATTTAGCAACCGAAATTAAATTTCGTTGCTATTTAGCAACCGAATTAATATTCCGTTGCTATTTTGGTCCCAAAAAGGTGAAAAAATTTGGGTCCAAAAATAGCAACGGAATTTAATTTCCATTGCTAAAATTGCAACCGAAAACAATTCGGTTGCAATTTTAGCAACGGAATTTGAATTTCGTTGGTATTTTTTGGTCCAAGAAAGAGAAAAAATTTCGATTCAAAAATAACAACGGAATTATATTTCCGTTGCTAAAATTGCAACCAAATTAAATTTTCGTTGGTAATTTGCTATTTGCCCTAGGTATAAAAGGCCTCTTATTTCTCTATTTTTATTTTGTCTCTCCCTTGCCCTCGCCGTCTGCCTCACTCTCTCCCTCAAAATCATCTAAGGTAGCTCTTCGCTCAGTGTCTCACCATGACTTAGTACCTCTTCGCTCGTTGCATGCTTCCGGCCATCGTATCTCTCTTTTTCTTTTTAATTGCACGATTCCTAATTTTCTTGCTCCGTATTGCTCATCTCATCTATTTTAAGGTACAGTTTCTCTCTTAATCATCTCATTTTTTTGTTTGATATACGGGTTCTTGCATTTTTAATTTTCTGTGCTGTTTCTCAACCAAAGGAATCATCAATTGATTTCAGCCATGGCTAGGAAGCTGCTTTCTCTTTATGTTCTACTTTCACTTTTCACTTTTCAGTTACGTCTTTCATTCTCTGGTGAGTTCTCTGCCAACAGCTCTTAACCCTAATGCCTCAAGCACTGTATGCGCGACATGGATTGAGTCTTGGTGCAAATTTCGCTCCCTTGATTTGACATCTTTTGTTGTTCTTCTACCCTGTAGCATACCTGATTTGCAAGGTAGGTTCATTTCCAAGCTAATTTAGAAGAGTAAATCTCTTTACCTAGACAATGAAAAATCCCCAGGTAAATCTCTTTACCTGGACAATGAAAGTTGCGCAATAGCTCCACCCTACTTCTTTTTGCTTCGAATTATTTTGTTTTGGTTTAGATCTTCCAATGTCATCTTAATTTATTAAATTTATTTTTGTTTTTGTTGTTGACACAGATCTTGAAATGGAATATGGAAAAATGTGGACTTTATACAACCTTTTTTTTCCTTTGAAGAAAATGATGCTGGTAATGTGGCAATTTTCTTTTCTTTAATTTGTTTTAATCATAACTTTCAACCCCTCTGACTTTGTTCTCAATGACTACTCTTTGACTGTGTTGATCTTTTATTAATTTTTTTCTGGTACATTTGCTCTTTCTTATATATGTATGCTAGTATTCTTAAAGGATCCAAACACAAACTTAGCACAGTTGAATGTTTGAATGCTGTAGAGGATTTTTCTATTTCAATCTTTGTGTTTTCAAAGAACAATATGTATATTGGAGGTTAATGATTCATAAAAAGTATTGCAGATGGATTTCTCTAGAAAAGAGGATGATGGTCCCTTCTGTTGTTGACCCTTGTACCCAAAACCAGGGTCATAGCATTATGGGTGCACTTGAACCTGCTGTGCCTATGATCAGTCGACCATTTTGATCAAACTAGAAAGAGATAGAATTAGAGATTAGGTGTTAGTTTCCTAGGAAAATATAGATGAGAAAAGGCCATGCCAATGTGGTGTTTTAAAGGAGGAAGGGAATGTGTAATAGGGTGACACATAAGCAATGAGATGGTGAGTAATGGATTTGCATGCGGAACAAGTTTCAAGGTGTGTTTTGTGGGCAGAAAACCAATGAAATTGAAAGTAAAACAGAAATAAATGAATTAATATATTAGTATAAATGTATGCATATGAGGTGTCTGTTTATGGGTTAATCTTTGTTGCCACATTGCCTGCCAAAGTTGTACTGTGCTTTTTTATAAGTGTGATGCATAGATTTCAAGACTAAGTGGGCCTTTTTGATCTATTCGATGCATGGCAAGGGGCTTTATTTCCCTTAAAAAGAAATGGTAAATTTAATTATTCTCAGTCAGTTTTAAATTAATCGATTTTATAAATTTAAAAAAATCTAATCAAATATTAAAAAATTAAATAAAAAAATATCCGATGTAAATCTACCTATAAGCTGAAGTGTAAATCTACAAATGTACTTTGCTTAATAATATGTAATATTTTCCCTTCATTTTTGATGAAGGAATGTTTTCTCTTTAAATTGTATACTTGAAATAAATAAGCTCCTCTTTAAATGATACACTAAATTAGAGTTTATTTTATTATGGACTGGACTGAATCGGCTTGTAGGTATATTTGGGTTGGTTTTGTTTTGTTGGTTAGTTTGCTTCATATGATGCCGTTTATGGTTTGGATGAAGAAGAAACACAACAATTTGCAAAAGAATCGATTGTATAGTAACAAGTTGAAGGAATTGAGAGTAGGGGAGCAAAACGTCAGATCTTTGGAGTTGAGTTTCTCAAATCCATGTGAATTCAACAAATAAATTATGAATTTGTTATCTTTTTTATTTGTTTAAGAAAGATTTTAAGAATAATTTTATTAATTAAGTTGGTGTCTAGTTGGAGCATTGCAATAAGCATAAATTGTAATACTTTTCCAATTTAATGATTTATAAAATTGATGTTATTTTAGCTGCCACTATTACAGATGTGTAGATCATAACTAGATTTTGAATTCTTAGTTGACTTGTCTGTTCCACCTTCAGGGCTTACCCTTGTTCACATTGAAATTAACAAAATTGAAAAGAAAAGGCAGATCTGAAGACTATAAAAAGACACAGTAGAAGATAAAATTTTGGCTCTCCAGGTATCATTCTATAAATTGTATGGGGATGTGAATCTTTTGTTTTGTTTGGACATAAGAAAATTGTATGGGGCAGATGAAGTATGAATATAAGAAAATTATATTAAAAAGATGAACTACAATTCGATTTAGATAAAAATAATTCTAATTTCATGGATGGAAGGAGGCAGAAGATGTGAGTGGTGGTATATGAACAGAGAGTTAGATTTGAAATGCCTCTGTGGAGTGGATTCTTTCAAAAGTAACTTGGCATTGAATATTATTTGTAGAATTAAACTGATCTTGTTTCTTCTGTTTTCAGGTACTGGATGAAATATGACAAGTCGGTCGGAGATGGTGAAGGCTAATTTGGGTCCGAGACTTCGAGAGGAAAGAAGTCAGACTCGGTGGAAGAGGCAGACAAAAGCTTGCTGCGGTGACTGGCGAGACCGTGAGAGAAATGGTGGATGGATCTTCTACTTTCAAGCACATAATAGATTATTGTCTACATAAATAAAAAGGTGCCACTTTTGTGTTCACTGCATTTGGATAATTATTTTTAAATTGTATCTCTGTTATACAAGATTCCATCCTCTTCGAGGGTCAAGAAAAAGAGTGGGAGTTGTGTTTTTTCAATTTTTAACTGCACCCACATTTCCATCAAAGAGGGCCAAAGGTAATTAGGTTCTTTTCTTAATGTTTATATCAGATAAACAATAAAGCAATCTTGATATTTATACATGCCAAGCAATATTGGATGCACACAACACTTTTTAACAATGGAAGATGTTTTTTACTCGAAAAATGAGATATGAAATCTTGCCTTTAAAAAAAAGTGCAAACTCTTTAGATATTTCTTCACAGGATTTCTCATTTTTATATTCTATTCTCCATTCTTACTTTTAATCTTTTGCTGAAAGGTGGACATAATGATTTAATTATGACAAATTCCATATTTTCATATTCTATTCTCCATTCTTTCAGATTACCTTTTGGCTTGTAAATTCTTGTTATTCAACTTTCTTGCTTTTTTTAAGTGGTTGGCTATTGATAGCAAAGGTGAAGAGCAGATTTGATCCAAAAACTGGAGGAGCAGACCCAAATACGTTTTCAAAAGCCATAACTGATCTTGGATTTGCGCCAATGGTCAAGGATATAAATATAATTGAATATTCTCCCTATTTGCCCCAATAATTATTTCTGTCTTGCTACTAATACAAATTATATGCAGGACTTATCAAATAAAATGTTTATTTTATTATACTTCCAAAAGATGTGTTGGTTTTGTAGATTAAATATTACTTTCTGATATTTATCATTTCATTTATGTGTTCTTAGAAAGTTGAGTAGTTCTTGTGTTTTTTAGGAGAAGCAAAGTTCAAAGAAAATAGCTATTGAATGGCATGAGTTGAAACCTTGTTTATATAAGCACAGATGAAAATTAAAGAAGATTCTCTGCTGTGATACTACAACTTAAAAGAAACATGGAGACCCATGGTTGTACACATTGTAATAGTTGAGTAGGTAAAATTTTTTGCTTTATTCTCTTCATCCAAGATGCACTCTGTTGTAGATCATACATTTTTTTAATTAACTGTAATCTTTTAGACACATTAGAGCTCCAATTATGTTAATGTTTGCATTGTGTTTTCAATTATGTAAATAAAAAATATTGGCAACAACCTTTGTAACATTGTTGGTAGGGTTATAGTGTTTATTGTGGTCTAGGTAACAAGTATTTGTTTTGTTTTTGGTGTATTGGATACGAAACTTTATAGTTATCTAGACCCAAATTATCATATATATATATTTTTTTCAGTTCACTTTTATTGTTCCTAGGATGAACTTTAATCATGTTACCTGTAGGTTTTTGCATAAATTTTGTGTGAAAAATCAACAATAATTTAGTGATGGAATAGCGACGATAATTCCGTCGCAATTTTGTTATAATACCGGCTGAATTTAGCAACGAAAACTTTAATTTGGTTACTAAAAACAGCAACGAAAATTGATTTCGGTTGCTATAAATAGCAACGGAATTTCTATTCGGTTGTTAAATATAGCAACGGAAATTCTAATTCCGTTGGTAAAAATAGCAACGAAAAATAATTTCCATTGCAAAAAATACCAACCGTCAAATTTGTAACCAAATGTTTCATTGCTAATTTTTAATAGCAACAAAAATTCAACAAATTCGGTTGCTAATTTCCATTGCTATTTGCTAATTTTCTTATAGTGAAATTTGTTCTACAACAAAAAACTCACATTCTGTTCTTTGACTGGTTTGAAATTTATGCATCTCAAAATAAAATTTCATATCCATTTAAAGGAAACTCAAAATCTGTTAACCCTATAGCTTCTAGAAATAAGGTTATATAATGAGAATTTGTGTTCTTAAAAAATTTTCTGGATGAAAGAACAAAAATACAAAATGAATATTACAAATTTGTTCTAAAACACAAAACTCACATTCTGTTCTTTGACTGGTTTGAAATTTATGCATCTCAAAACATAATTTCATATCCATTTAAAGGAAACTCAAAATTTGTTAACCCTATAACTTTTAGAAACAAGGTTACAGAATGAAAAATGTCAGATGGTAAGAAAATTCAATAAGAACACCCACTATTAAGACATATAAAGGTAACACATCTAAGCCAAACTATAGATGTTGCTCCTTACAAAATCCCAAATGAAAATACAGATAGGGATATTAAAAATATTCTCTAACAAAACAATTTCACAAATACTCACCTTAGTACAATTGCAAAATAATTGACTAGCAGAGAGGAGAATAAAAAAACTTATGTTGTTTCCCTTATTGAGATAACATATTCCAAATTAAAAACCCTATTTTAAAACCTTTTCAAATTTCAATGACAAGCCAAAAATTATTCAAGTAGGGTAGATCATAATTTACCTAAACCTTACATGACCAAATTAGCAAAATAGAGCATTCCTTTACCACTATGCTTATGGTTACTGAAGAGACCTTTGACAAAAACAAAACTATTAGCACTTTGGATCAAAATTTTGATCCTAAAGAAGACCAACAACCAACCTAAAATTTAGAGTTGTTTAGACTCTATTGGCAAAGAGGCTAACCTTTTGCCATCACAACGGCCCCAGACCTAGGCATATAAAATAGACCAAACATATTATCTCAATCTAAGTTTAATGCCACTACTATTTATAAATGGAACATAGATGGTATGCTTAAGTATAACATCCTTAGTCTTCTATATCAGATGACTATAGCATCCAATGCTTACAAAACACAAACCAACACACCTGATAAGCCCACAGTTGAACTTTTAATAGCAGGTTTCTTGGGTCAATTAAGAGGATGGTGGGATTGTTAGTGGTTATGCCCTAGGCCAAACATTAGACTCTTTATGTAATGTCACATTTCATTTTATAAAATTGGGTTTTTTTTTTCATGTTATTATATTGTTGGCATGTTACGTTATAATAATATTTATAAATAATAATCTAATGTTATTTTGACTATCCCTAGTCATATGAATAATGATAAATAAAGACTAGTATAATTTTGATTGATAATCATAGGATGATTATATATGATGATATGAATTAAACTTATAAGCACTTGTTAGAGAATAGAGTACTAGATAGACCTGCTATGAGATACTACATGGGTTAATGTCATTAGTGATCTCATGATAGTTATGTTATTAATCCTTTGACCTGAGATTATCATAGTATCCTACATAACGAACATTATATTTTGATATAATCAAACATTATCTTTAATCGGATAATTATAAAGATTATGATTGGACATAATGTGAATCATGTAGAGGATAGTGAATAATCAAGAAGGAATTTGTCCCTCTCTTATGAGAGAGATATCTATTGGGCTCCTCGATAAGTAAGACTGAGAAATGCATGGCCATGCTCAAATGAATTGATGAAGTGATTAATATCATTTGATATTATCAGTTTACTTAGTGATCGAGAAATTATATGTTTGGACTATATAAGTTTGACATGGACCATGACTTATGTTCAAATAAGATATCGTATGACAAAAGGATTATAACATGTTTTATTAGGTTAAAATTGAATTATCGATATTCATATTATTTGGTTAGTCATAATGTCTTACTAGAAGCTGCTTATGACTTGTGGGCCCGTGATGGGACTGGAGCCCACTACCAATATAATATGAACCTATTGGGTTGCACACATAGAATGTGACGAATGGATTAAGAGTTAATTCGAGCATTTCAAATTTTATTTTGTGATAAATTAAAATTTGAAATACAATAATAATAATAATAATAATAATAATAATAATAATAATAATAATAATAATAATAATAATATATTCAGATTAATATTAATATTATTCTTATTTTAAATAAGAAATAAGGTATTTCTTATTTTAATAAGAAAAGTGGGCCTGAAGTTTTCTCTCTCTTAATTAGGGTTAGGTATATATATATATATATATATATATATAGTGATGTATATATAAAACCCTAATTAAGCATAAAGAATAAGTTGTAGTTGCCACTTAAGAGAGAAACCAAAAGAAAAATCATTTTTTCTTCTGTGATCTCAAAAAGAGAGAGAACAAACCCTAGCCGCAAAAGAAGGAAGCTAGCATCCCGGGCGATTCTCTTTATTGCATTCATGTGAGGATACTGGTAGAGGGTGTCATTTCGCATGAGGTCGCACCTACAATTTGATTTATCTGCACTTCAAGAGGTTGGTAATCGTTACATTTCTCTTTCTATTGAATCAATTGGATCGCTTAGATCCATGGTGGGTTTTCTTTTTTCGCTGCAAAATTTTAATTTTAATATTTCGAAACCCAACAGGGATTACCATCTCACTCCTTAATAACAACTAGATATCTTAAGTGCCGTATAAACTATAGAGAAAAGAATTCCCATCCTTAATGAGATAGCAAATCTAATTCTAAATGCATTAGCAACCTTAATCCCCACATTAGTTTGCACTTCATAGGTGACCCATCTTATTTAAAAGATAAAAATGCATAATTGCTTTTCAAACCTTAGGTGTAAAAAGATTTTTTTTTATTTTCAAGATTATAAAAACACTTTTCTAACTAGGGCAATGCTTAGGGAAGATTTCAACCAACCATTTTGGAAAGAAAATTCTTAGCAAGCTTACCAACACTTTTAGGAGAGAAAGTTAGAAACAAAATCAAAGAAGTTTTTGGAATTAAGCAAATCCCGTATAATCAATTGACATATGGAGAATTGGTTAGTTTCACTCAAAATGAAGGTTTAAAAATTTGGCAGAATATAAACTTCAAAAATATTTAAAATGACAAATGAAGAAAACTAGACAAGAACTAGGGTCTTTCTACAAAAAGTTCAAAATCCCAATAGGAAACCAAACAAAAGACTGTGGAGGTTCTTGCTCTAAGTCCTATAGAAAACCTCACAAAAGATTTTCTTCAAAACTCAACTATTCTATCAACTATGACAATATTTCTTTTAAAACTAAAGGAAATAAAATTGTTTTCCCTTTCATTGAAAAACCCAGAATAATGAATTTAAACCTTTTAAAAGCTTGTTATTGACTAGTGTCTAGCAAGTATACTAGATCGGCTAGTAATATCGAAAAATAAGATTATGACCCTGAATATCGAACCCAAAGGAAATTATGTAAGTGCAAACTTGCATTAGATTTTAGAATGAAAACTATGTGAAAAGAGTAAGAGAAATGCCAAGTTTTATAATGATGAAGAATTAATGAAACTAAAAAAGGAACTTAAATAACTAAAGTAATGAAACCAATACAATTAATAGAAACTTAAGCAAATAAACCTAGACTTAAACAAAGCAAGTAATGTAAGTTGGTAAAAATTAATAATAAAGACAACTTTTGCTAAAGAAGTATCCACCTTAACTAATATTGCAATGACTCAATTAAAAAGAACACAAGTGATTATGGACAAACCAGTTAAATAAGCCAGATAGCTTATTCAAACTATCATTCTAAGTATTAAACCTTCTTATTAGGAATAATTCAATACCTAGCATAAAAATCCGATTTTAAACTCCTAGACATATATTAAACTCTTTTTCAAGCAAACTTAACTTTAATCTATTTTTAGATCAACTTTTCTTAATATCAATCCACTCTTACTAACACACAATCACCTCAAATTTAGAAAATAATCATGCATCAATACTAATGATTTAACCTAAGAACATGCATATCATAAATCATACTTAAATCAATAACCAATTATTAATCAAATAATTTAATAACCAATCTTAATACAACCAGAGATAAAAATTTGTTCAAAACTAAGAAATAATCAAACTTGCATTGAATTAAAGCACAACTAAGTCATTACAATAAAAGTTTAAGGATTCAAGTATCGTTTAGTAAAAGTAAAGTAAACTACTTACAATTCATCTTAAAACTGAAGAAAAATAAATAAAAATGTACAAACACATAGAACCCTTCAATTGCTCTTGAAGTCTTCTCAAAGTCTTCAATCGTAGCCTTCAAACCCTAAGTGCAAAACTAGGTTAAAACTAAGTCTCCAAATTCATAAAAATAAAAGAGTGCTCCCTAAAAATGGTGTCTTTTCTGCTTAAATAGATCGATACTAAAAGAAATTCGACTACCAAAGCTTCCCAAATTAGAAGAAAGTAGAGTCATAATCTAAGTCAACAAGCTTGCCTTGGTAGAGGGAAAAATCCCTCCATTGAGGTAGGCTTCTCTATCTTTTGGCCCTTAAGGTGCCTCGGTAGAGGGAGAATTCCCTCCACTGAGGTAGCCTTCTTCTCATGCCTACCTCAGTAGAGGGAGAATTCCCTCCACCGAGTTACTAGCTTATGGACTAATCACACAAAATCTCTTCTTTAAAAATACCTTAAAGGCCGAATTTTCTTTTTTGCCTTTAAATCTTTATTTTTCTATAAAATTCACACCTAAAAACACCAATTTATACAATTAGGTACATCTTATGATAAACTTAACAATTAAACATTAAAATAAATAAATAAACACCAAAATGACACTATAAACACACTAAACACATACTAAAAACATAGTATAATTCACAATTATCAAATATTCCACACTTAGTCTTTGCTCGCCCCTGAGCAAATTACAACAAACCAACTTCTCAAAATAACCAAACTTCAACCAAGAATTATGCATTCCAAAACCAAGCTTAGCAATTAACAAGAGCACTTAACAAAATTCTAAATAGGATAAATTCAAGCAAGACAATATAAGTTATTTTCCATGTGTATGTAAAACACCAAAAAAATTCAAGCATTATCAAAGTCAAAACAACAATGCAAATTCATAATCAAGCTTAGAATGAATGTACACCTAAGTGTACAAATGGTTTCGCACATGAAACTCTAGAAACATCATAAGCCTCTCCTTTAGCACCGGAACCTGAAGGTCATCTCTTCTAAAATAGCTCAAAGAAAAACTTAGAATCACTTAGGTTTTAAAAAGTTGTAATGGGGTTAAGGTGTTAGTTATCAAAGAATGGATAATAGATAATAAAAAAAAATAGTCACTCTGCGACAAGGTAGACTAACATTTCTAAACTTTCATTCCACTAACTCAAAAATTATAGTACTAAGCCAAACTTGCTCATCCCTTTGTATTCAAAGTACTCTTGAGAGAAAGAACTATTGCAACTCTCTCAAATTCATAATTCATCCCCACCTAACACTTAAAATTTTTCCATATATGTTACTTTATTTTTTTCTTTCTTTTTTTTTCTTGGCAAAACAAGATTTCATAGGTAATTACAAGGTAAATTTTTCACTATTTTCTTGACTTTAATAACAAACCTTGACAAAAGTATCCCAAAAACCTTCACTATAAGAAAATTAGCAAATAGCAATGGAAATTAGCAACCAAATTTGTTGAATTTTCATTGCTAATAAAAATTAGCAACAAAAAATAGCAACGGAACATTCGGTTGCAAATTTGGTGGTTGGTATTTTTAGCAACGAAAATTATTTTCCATTGCTAAATTTAGCAACGGATTTCAGTATCCATTGCTATTTTTACTAACAGAATTAGAATTTTTGTTGCTATATTTACCAACCAAAATCAATTTTCGTTGCTATTTCTAGCAACCGAATTAAAGTTTCCATTGCTAAATTCAGCCAGTATTATAAAAAATTACGACGGTATTTTTATCGCTATTCCGTCACTAAATTATTGTTGATTTTTAACGCAAAATTTATACAAAAGCCTATATCCTCCAATTGAAATAAAAGTGCACCTACAATAATTACGGACCCAAAAAAGCATTATAAACCTAACTATAAAGCATTATATTCCGTCATTAATATTGTCTTTCACCTACCACATGAAATTAGTACCATAGAACCTAACTATACCCCTCTCATGATTACTCCAATTATTATTTCCTACATGCAACACTACCTCTTTAGTTTAGAGCCCTACATCAACAAAGTTACTAATGCTAACTGTAACAATTTAAGATTGCAATCACATCATGTGACTTTGTCTTCTTCAAACTCTCATCAATTAGCAAGTAGCCAAGCCTTAATGTGTGTTTATCACATCAACCATATCATGACAGTTATGATTTTGGTCTTCTACTGCTACCATGACCCGTAAAAGATCTAGATTCATTTTCTACCGCTAGAAAAAAGATAAATAATTTTATCCAACTATGTCAATCCATAATTAGTGTGATTTCTCATTTTTCTTTGTGCATGTTACCCTCTATCAAGCAACAAAAATTGCAAGCAGCAAAATGACCTAACTAAATTATGCTTAGGGAAATCATCAATGAATTTGAAAAACTGATTTCAGTACATATGGCAACATTCAACATCAATTTTGCTTAACGAATCACAAGTAGGAAGACTATACAGAGATTTAATAAGACACTTTTTTATGTTTTAAGCAAGTATAACAAGTCGAATAATGTGTTTTCAATTGTGAAACAAAATTAAGAAATTTATTCCGGCTATCATATGAGTGAAACTTACAGTGCAGTATTTTAGCCTGAGGAACTCCGATACAAACAAGCCATTAAATTTTTTTTATGGAAAAAGCAGTGACCTTGAACTATATATACATTCATATTTGCTTAAAATGACTATCAATATCAATATCAAATATATCAAATTAATATTCCAAGGGGCAAAGGCATTCTAACATGATGCATTCTATATAACTGAGGGACCTAGCATCATGCATATCAAAAGGTTTCAAAAAAGAATCTGCCATATCAATTAAAAAAGGATTTTCTTGGAGGTTTGAAAAGATAAAAATCCAAAAATATAGGGTGAGGCTCGTAATCATATTAGGCACTGCTATTATTACTCTCTTAACTACCATGAACATTTATGGCATAACAAAAAGGAAGAGATTCCATTTTCTTATTTCAACAGTTAATCCATTATTTCAGCAGTTAATCCATTTTCTTATACACGGATCCAATTATTTTATTGTTTGATGCACTATAAGAAATTATAGCAAAATGTTTCCTCTAACCAAGGAAAAAGAATAGAAAATATTATTTTTTAGATAAACTTCAAAGTGAATTCTGAAATATTTGGAAAACTTTAGAAATTCAACCACAAAGTTATTTCCTTGGTAGCTCCTCTCCATGTCTTGGACAAAAAAAGAAGAGGCACACTGATCCGATGCAGTGAAACCTAAAAGAAAGATTTACTATTTGAGACTCGTCTACAATGTGAACAACAAAAAAAGAAAGATTTACACTTGTACATCACTTTAACCCGTTAGATCATGGTAAAAAATTTCTCGTATATAAATTTTCTTGTTGTACTCACGTTGGCTTGGCGGTAACATTCAAACATCCAATGATATTACTGACGAGCATCTGGAAAATCCACCATTGACAACACACGTGAGACTGCCTCATCAATGGGACTTTTTACATCACATATTACCAGTTTAATTCACATGTTAAAAATTTTTATCTTTTTCTTTTTTTTTCTTAATAATTGAATCAACAAATGCAAAAAGAGGTTGAAACTAAACAAAGTTAATTACCAGTAAGCTAAAGAGAATGACTCGTGCCACTATCTATCTATATCTTGATATGAATTCTTGTGTTATTGCAAAACAATCAATTAATATTCATGAAATAACATCTATATTAGTTTAAGGTTCTGATTCTTGGCATCTATGCATTATTTTTAATGATATTTTTAACTAGATATAAAAATATTTTTAACATTAATTATTGATCTGGGAATGAGAATATAAATAGAAATTCTAAAATTTATGAATGACAGGAAATGCAGGGAGGAGAAATTAATATTGGAAATGATAGAGAGCTTAATTATTATTTTTTTTAAAGAAAAAAAAATTAATTACCGGTACATTTCTAATCAGAATGCGACATCTTTGGGATTTGAATACAGTGATGAATTTTTAACAAAATGCAGCCACATCTGCAATTCACAAAATAAGAGAGAAAATTTCTCCATCTGCAATCGCCTATCTGTTTTGGTCTTTGAATAGGATGAATGCATAAAGTTGCCTTCCTATAAACCTTTTTACAGCAGCAGCAATATTCAAGTCAGTCAATGAAATAGGTTGCCATCCGCATTCTGGCCACAACACCTGAACATTGTGGAATAAATTTTACAAGGCAATTAAAGAAGTAACAAATTTTACAAGGCAATGACAGAAGTATTCATATAATTTGCACAAAGAACAAATAATGGTAGTTCCATATGATTACTATTAATAGAAAAAATAGATTTTCTGCGATAACAAATATCAATGACAGAAGTATTCAAAGTACCGATTCATGAGATGCAAATATCAATTGATATGAAGGATACAGAGAAAAATGAAGATTACTAATAATATTTTGCACATTAGTAACAGTCAGCAAATGACATGTAACATAAATATAATAAAGACGCACATATTGCAATGTTGATAGTAGAGTATGTAAATTCCTATCTTTCCCTGCAGCCCAACGCTTGATCTCAACATCCAGTGTTTCAGCGATCCTCTAAAATCAGCCCATATTAATATCACTTTGAAGGCAACAAATAAAAAGAATCTTGTTTGGCACTCTATCGCAATAGCTTTTGCAAGCATTGTCTGAAAGGGATTTTTTCTGCTTGAATAAATCATTGAGATGGATGCAATGGCCTTAATCTGTGCTCATATATAAGTGGTGGAACAAAGCTTGAGCTTCCAAGAACAACATATACTTGAAGTGGAACAAAGCTTGAATCTACATATTCAATATTTTAAATGATTAAAAACATATAAATGATTAGAAAGTAACAATAGAAATCTCGAAGACAATAAAAAGAGAAAGAGATGGCTTCTCAAATTCAAACCCATATAGTAATATTTCCTTTCATGGGTCAAGGCCACATTCTGCCATTGTTAGACCTCTCAAAAGCTCTTTCACGAAAACAAATCAAAGTAAGCATTATCACAACTCCAGGAAATTCTAAATCAATCTCAAAAAATCTTAGCTCTTACCCTCATATATCAATCATCGAAATCCCATTTCCCACCACTGATGGTCTCCCCGCTAGCTGCGAAAGCACATCTCAGCTTCTTTTAATGGTCTATCACCTTCCTTTTGTCTTAGGCACCAAAAAACTCCAACAACTACAGAGAGTTTAAGCTAGGGTTTGGTTTCTCTGCTAGATGTTTTATTCCAAGTAAAAATTGTTACCTAAACTTTCAAACTAGATCCATTTCTTCAGTACTGTAGAAAAAGTGTTGCATCTTCCTCACTCGGGAGTGAGATCCCTGGTTCAGTTTTGAATGGCGCAGTTAGAGTATAGTTAAGCTGGTAATTTACAAGAACTGAACCATACAAGTTAAAAACTGCGAGATGATTACAGAGACAAAAAAAGATTAATAGTGAAACCCAAATTAGAAAAGATGTTTACTTGGCATAAATAAAGAGCTAAATAATAAAGATCCACACCTTATTGACCCCATATATTGATAGTGTGAACACAAAATGGCTTCTTGATGACTGCCCATTTATATTTGTCCTAACATTTAATGAGAGAAGCACTCTGGTATAGAATGGAGGAATTAGAGAGAGAGAGAGAGAGAAAGAGAGAAAGAGAGGAGTGATTGACGAGGGAGAAGACACAAGTGGAAGAAAATAATAAATTTATAGTTAGGGCAAATTATAAAGTAGCAATCAAAATAGCAACGGAATTACAGTTCCATTGCTAAATTTTCTTCTAAAAATTTTCCCATTTTTTGGAATGAAATTTAGCAATGAAAATGAAATTCCGTTGCTAAAATAGCAACAGAGTATAGTTCAAATTAAATTTTGTTGCTATTTTAGTAACAAAATTTCATTTCTGTTGCTAAATTTCATTCCAAAAATTTCCCGCCCTCTGCTAGCGCCATATTTAGCAAAGGTATTTGAATTTCGTTGCTAATTTCCGTTGCTACTTTTTTTGCACTAAAATTTTCCTCACTAATTAGCAACAAAATTTCACTTTTTTTTTTCCATTGCTAAATCAAAAAATTTCAACCGATTTTAGCAACGAAATTCACTTTCGATTGCTAAATAGCAACAGAATTCATTTTCTTTTGCTAAATTAGCAACAAATTTATTTCGTTGCTATTTTAATATTTTATTGTAGTGATTCTTTACTACACTCTTTCATTACCCAACAAAAATCAATCCATCCTAATCCTATAGTGGCCAATACTTAGAAGGGAAGATAAAGGCTTTTTAGGCTATATGGTTAATAAATGAATGTAACAAGAAAAATAAATATGGCACGCTTTAAGCATGCTTCATGAAGCTCAAAATGGCTAACAAAGGTCAAATGTACCGAAAAGGTAGGAAAACCATTTTAATAAAGCTCAACAAAAAAAATTTGCCTAGATAACTTTTTAAGTTGTTTGAGTTGTTTCTATGCTTCAAAAGGTGGCGAGGAAGGTTCTAGTGTCCTAAAATTCCTCACTCAACTATTTCAATGCACTGGTTTTTTCATATATCTTAAAAATAGTCTTTAGTGCTCAAAAAGTGGAAACTAACAAATATAAGTGAAGTTAAATGCTAAACTAACTAAAATTCTATTAAACAACATACTTGTCTTAATGCTAAATAAATATTTTAAACACTGCACATTCTAAGTTCAAGTTCAACTAGTTCAAGTTTTGAACACAAAACTGAGGCAAACTAAGTCTAGTGTAAGCTAAGTGACAATTTGAACTAACTATTTTACTAGTGTAACTAAAACAGGAAAATAAACTACTAATAATGACTAGCAACATTTAATAGTATACTATTACTTAAAGCATAATATAAAGTTACTCCTAGAGTTAACCTTAAAGACAAAGCATTAAAAACTTCAAAAGAAAACAAACACAAAAACAAAAACATAAAAAAAAACATAAGTGTTTTCATGAATAAAAGGGGAGAATTAGATTCTACTTCTTGAATTTAAGCAAAATTGAGCTTAGAGAAGCTTTACCCCACTTTCAAAATTTTTGCTGTCCATAACATACTAGAACTTAGCTCATTCGGATGGTGGGAATGGTGGTGGTGGATATCATGCCCAAAAATTGGTGACAAACTACTCGAGATTCTACTTCACTTCATTAATACTCTCTTGCATATTATCCAACTGATCATTCACTTGATTCATAAAAGTAATCATTTGGGCTAAAGGTTTTCGTGGTGCAGGTTCATGCACAGTTAGTTCATGAGCAGTGGGATGATGTTCTTCCTCTTTGTTTCTACCAACGGTGACTAGCCATAAATATTCATCCCTATCGGACCAATATCGATGTGGCTTCTTGACTAACATTTTCATCTAACTCAACATATCATAGTCTATAAATATTGCCTCTCCACGAGAATCCTTTATGTCCATATGTCCCACTGCTTTTGACATAATGGTTGCAATCCACCCCAGAGATGTCTTTTTAATGGTACTTTTCATTCTCAGTAGCTCTTCTATTTTTTGGAAAAAAAGACTGCACCATTAATTCGTATGCCCTCAACCATGCATCTTAAAAGCATGCATTCCTTAGCATTAATTGCTCCTAAACTTCCTAAGTAGATAAAGAAGGTGAGGGATAAGAATTGGTAAAGAACTCAAAGTGCATGACTACCTAAAGCACTAGCCATTAACCTACTTGAGTGATATAACATTGGATCTATGGGATCTCTAATGAATTCCCAATTCTCCTATAGGGTGGCATTAGGTAATTCACCCGTACCATCTACGAGAAATCCTAATTTATGTACAAACTCCGAAAAAGGTATATGGTGAGTCTTTCTATCGAGTTTGAAACTGACTGTGCCTTCTTCTTGTTCATCTTCAAAAGAAAGCTTAAATGATGTAAAGAAGTTTTGTGTTAGGTGCAAGTACACTTCCGGTTGCTTTTTGATGAACTTCTCCCAACAAATGTTTCTAATTAAAGGAAACATCTCATCCCATAAATTTCCATATGCTAGATAAAATTGCTTTAGATAAACCAGCTTGACAAAAGTGACCTCCCTAAAGTATTCATACAATTATCTATTATCCTCATCGATATATGCTAGAGTGTGTTCCAAATGAACTTGATGCTTCACCCTTTCTTGTTCTCTTAGGTGCCATTACACAAAGCAATCATAGCAAGTATAAATGCCAACAATATGTAAAGGTCAATAATCACACTTAACTGAAACACTCAATATTTAACCCTAATTTTTCACATGTCAATGCATGAAATTAAGTGTAAAAAAAATTCAAATCAAGTGTGGAAATAAAAATGTCAACCTATGAGAATGATTTATACCGATTAAGAGTAAGAAAATTTAAGCACAATGTATGAACTTAGTCTTTGAGGAATTGTAACACCTCAAAATATGCATCTGAAATACTTGGCATGTTTTAGAGCATGAGCAATAACCCTAGGACAGTTCTTGAAATAATCGAAGTTGAATAGATTAGGGAAATCTGAAGGTATACAAGAGTTAAACGTGCCCAGGCCAGGGATATCCAAGGATGTGTGACCTGGCGGGCAGTGTGAGTTAACACCAGATTATGAAAATAGACATTAAATGAAGTTCAGTGGTGCAATTTGAGATGAAATTGAGCTTAAATAGGCCCCAAATTAGGTAGAGAAGAAATTTTCTCGGTTACTGTAAAGGGGTTGACCAAAAGTTGATCGGGCTCAGAAATATTCTATAGAGCTCCAAAAATTACTATGATTATGTAGACCTATTAGAAATATTATAAATAAGCTATTGGAAGTGAAAAATAAGTTTTCCAATAGTTTTGAAATTTTAGATTTCGAACCAGCTGATTATGCCTTTAGAGTCAGAAGGATATCAAAACGATGTCAGAATGACTTGAAATTTTAAAAATAAACTTCTACATATTCTAGTGCATGTAGGTAAAAGTTTCAAGCCATTCTGACAAGTAGAACATCGGTTTCAGAAATGGTTTAAATTAGAACAAGTAAAAGGTTTGACCAAAAGTTTGACTGGGAGTTTAAAAATAGTAAAAAACTTTTAAAAATCACTAAAATCTCTAGATCTATTAAAAATAGTCTAAATTAGTGTCTAAAAGTGAAAAATAAATTTTCTAATAAGTTTAAATTTTTGGGTTTTTGACAGGCTAAATTTTTTTCAAAATTGGAATTATATTAAAACGAGCTTGGAATGACCTAAAATTTTAACTAAATTCTTCTGCATATATTTGGACATGCGGGGTAAAATTTAGAGCATTCCAATGAGTGGAACACTAGTTTCAAAAAAAAATGATAAAAAACCAAGGTTAAATTAATCAGAGGACTTAATTGCCATATTAAATTTATCTAAGGGCATAATGGTCATTAAGAAATGGGCCTTGATTATCTACATGCATCAGCATAGTGAAAAGTGGTGTAGGAATGCATGAGAATTTGATAAGTAGCTTAAAAAATAAGCCATTAGATTAAATAGTAAATGATTAAATATTGGCCACCCATTTTGCACACTAAAGGCAAAATATAGTAGTGGAGAAAAGTCTTAAAAAATCCCCAAAAAATTGGGAATCTTTCCCCTTTTCTCTTTGAAAATCCGAACCTAGTCACTAGAAGAAAATATGAAAATAGCAACGAAAAAATAGCAACAAAAATGATTTCGTTGCTAAATTAGCAACGGAAAACTTATTCCGTTGCTATTTAGCAACGAAAAATAAATTTCGTTGCTAGTATTGGTTAAGCTTTGTAGATTTAGCAACGGAAAAATTTTTGGTTATCTTCCGTTGCTAAAAGTGGAGGGAATTTTTGGCGCCAAAATTTAGCAACGAAAATTAGCAACGGAATCACTATTTCGTTGCTAATTAAGGCACCAAAAGATAACCGAAAAAAATTGGAACGAAAAATAGCAACGGAATTTAAATTTCGTTGCTATTTTAGCAACGAAAAATAAATTCGGTTACTATTTAGCAACAGAATTGTATTTCGGTTGCTAAATAGCAACGGAAACATTTTCGGTTGCTATTTTAGAAACCGAAAATAAATTTCGTTGCTAAATAGGAACCGAAATAGAATTCCGTTGCTAATTTTCATTTTCAATGAAAAATAGCAACCGAATTAATATTCGATTGCTAAAATAGCAACGGAATTTATATTCCGTTGCTAAAATAGCAACCAAAATATATTTTCGTTGCTATTTAGCAATCGAAATAGAATTTCGTTGCTAAATAGCAACTGGATTTATTTTCGGTTAATAAAATAGCAACAAAATTTAAATTCCGTTGCTATTTTAGGGGCATTTAAGTATTTTTTATATTTTAATTGATTGCTTTGATTTGATTTCAGATAATAAGATATTATCCATTTTGTTAACGACGCATAATTACTTGTTGATTTTAGTTGAAGTATCTCTATCTATATCTGTACTCCAACTCCAACTCCAACTCATATCTATACAAGACTTTCTAATTTGTTTTTATTAATTATATAGCAATTTATATTACACATAGCAACCTACACTTAATTGGTTGGATTCTGAATCCAATGGCTAAAACAAAATATGGACCCACATCATTTTAGTAATTGAATCCAATTTTTAAAGTATGGTTCAATTATTTCTTTCAGTTTATATCAATTTATAAATATTAAAATATAAATATACATATATAATAATAAATCTAAAAGGAAACCCTTTTTAAAAAAAAAAAATTAGCCAGTTTAATTTTGTTGATTTTAGATTTTTAAAAATTGAATTGATTAAAATAAAATTTATTTTAATAATTGCAAATTGAAAAAGTCTAACAAAATAGATAAAATTTTCAACCTTTGGGTTCGATTTTTGATTTCAGTTTGATATTGCACAAGTTTAGATTAAAATTATAAAAATAAAATAAAATAAATAAAATCTGAAATTTGTTAATGGAATTTTGAGACTAAAAATAACAAGAAAAGGAAAGAACAAATATTCACCTTTTAGAGCAAATTGAAATTGCATTTTCATGTTTCCCACCCAAATTGAACCGCCCTTTCTTTTCTAACATTCAAATTCACCATTCCATAAATACACAGAATAAAATAAAAAAAATTCATTTTCAATCTCGAGTGTCTCCTCTTCTCCTCCATATTCTCCCTCTTCGGCTTTGTAATCTTATCTCAGGTCTCTCTCTCTCTCTCTCGGTTTCTTCTGCAAAGATGGGTTGCGTCTGTTTGTTTTAATTTCTCTTTTATTGGAAAGCATGAAGCTTTAATTTCTGGCTAGTCTAGTTTTGTATATAATTTCTAATTTCATTTTTGCTCTGTGTTTTAAATTTTGTTTTCTGAGATTTCTTTTGATATTTGAGAAGAAAAGCAGGTGAAGGATGGGCGCAGAGCCGAATATCTGAGGAACTCGGTGGTCGGCGCTCTCTGCAAACCCTAGCTTCAATGGAGTTTGGATAGGGAAACAAAAGCGACTTTTATACGTTGGATGTGCTTCGATCGAATGGTTAGTGTTTATTTTAGGGTTTACTTGGGATTGTTTCAGGGTTTTGGCTGATTCTGGACTCTGGACGCTGCGTTTTGGCACTTCAGTTTTTCCCTTTTTTTCCCCTTATTAAATCTCTGCCTAAATATGCCTCCTAATGACTGATTAATATCATTGATTAAAAATTTATAGATACTTTAATTTATGAGATAATTTATGGAAGTTGCCTATGTATTTGTAATTAATATAAATAAAATTTATTTATATAATAAAAATATATTAGATTAATTTGGCTTTTAGTTTCTCTAGAATTTTTATATTGTAGCAACCACTAAACATTGTGATAGTTTTTTTTTAAAAAAAATTGTTGCATTTCTTACTGTTAAGTGTTAAGAAAAAAATGTTCACTCATTTTTTTATTGACAATAAAAAATTAAATGGCTGTAAATTAAAAGATATATCAAGCGGTGCGCATGTTTGCATACCAAAAGTATCAGATTATTGGATGAATTCTCTAAACTATTTTGTCATAAAATTATTATTATTATTATTATTATTATTATTATTATTATTATTATTTTTTGAAAAGTGATTTTAATTTTGAGATTACAAGTTGACTGTTAGCCCCCACTGGCCAGAACTAAATATATTGCAACTTGGGCTTTTGATGTTGAAGCTATGTTCCTTGATAGTGGTTATGTTGTTTCTAGATTATAATATGTTTTTGTTGTTGTTAGATAGACCAGTTCTTTTTTGTAAGAATTGTAGCAGGCCATGTTCTCTTGGTTGTAGGTTATATGCTCCGTTTCTCTTGCCGGAGAAGCATTTTTATTAGCTTTAACATGGGCATTTGTTAGGAAATAAGATTGTCATCTTCCATGCTTAATTGCTCCTAATCTATCAAAATCATATATAATTTAAATTAAACATTCAATTGCTATCAGCTTCCTTATGTCATATTGTTGAGTCATTAGAGATATATATATTAAGCAGTTGAGTTAATATTTGGTTAGATATATGCAGCAAGTAACTAGCTTGATGAAATAATGGTTTTCTGATATTAAAAAACTGTTATAATGTTTAGCGACGGATTGGCGATGGACAGAACCGTCATTAATTTTTTTACTTATGGGTGAATTTAGCAACGAAAAATGAATTCCGTTGCTAAAATAGCAACGGAATATATTTTACCGTTGCTAATTTTAGCAACGGAAATCAATATCCGTTGCTAAATTTAGCAATGGAAGTTTATATTCCGTTGCTAAATTTGTCCAAGTCACCAAATCTTGCGGTGCTATTTTTAGCAACAGAATTAAATATCCGTTGCTAAATTTAGCAACGGAATAAAAATTTCATTGCTAAAAATAGGAACCGCCGAATTACCAACTGAAATTTCCGTTGCTAATTTCCATTGCAATTTTTGATTAGCAACGGAAAATTGACTTTTTTTGTTGCTAATTTCCGTTGCTAAATTGCAATTTTCTTGTAGTGAGTAGTTTTAGGCCATTCTACCATTTTCTTTTCAATTCTTCTCTCATCCCACCAAATTAAAAGCTCTAATTTCATCCAAATATAGTAAAAATCATTCTCTACCTGATGAAAAATTAAAATGGAACATAAGAAGGCTTGGAAGTGGAGGACTTCTAGTGAGAGGAAATAACCCTAACAAGGTAAGTTCTTAAACTCCTAATGGAATTAATGAGGGAATTTGTTATAGATTTATAAAGTATCATTAATATGATTATTTAGTAGTAATTAGTGTTAGTGTAAGCCCTAGCCCCAATGCATTGTTATAAAACACTTAAGTTAATAAATGAGGCATTTGTTTTATCTATTGTATTCCTGTGTATATCAATTAATAGAACTATCCAAGAATGTTGTTTCAGTTTAAGTTATTATGTATGTGGCACATGGTTGTACGACCTTGAAACAAATGAGACTTCATTCTAAATATCCCTAGTCAGTCATTGTTATGGGAATAACAAATGAATTAAGACTAGTATGCTCCTGTTAATAATTTGAGTTCTGTCTTATGGATCATAAGGACTGAAGTGTCAATCAGAGATCATAGATACATGTTTAGAATATGGTATCTGGATTTAATCCATTCATGAGAACACTACATAGTACAAGTCATAAGTGTTTCTCATGTGCAAGTTTTGCATCAGAGTTCTTAGACCTAAAATCTCTATGAAACTCTTTATGAATTACTGTGTACTTTGACATACACCTAACATGCTTGTAATAGAGTGATAAGTATGGGTATGCTTGGGTATGTAATAATCCATGTTAGAGAGCATGAGAGAAGTAAAGGGATTACCCCTCTCAATAAGAGAGAAAATATCATCGGCCACTTGATCAGTGAACTGAGAAGTGTATGGCCATACCGAGATGAAATAATGAGTAATCATTACTTATCTAAAAGTTCAGTGTCACTAGGATATCAAGAAAGGAATTAGTATATATAAGGTTGACTGGTTCCATGCCTTATATTAATTCTGATATTTAAGGGTAAGGGACTATGCAAAATTGCATTAGGTCACTAAATGCCATTTGCATTTTCATTTAATTTGGAATGCTATAATATCTTGCTAGAGAATATATATAGTGTTGGAATTTAATGGTTACATGCATCACATACATGAGCAGAATTTTAAAATTTTTTTAACCATAAGATCTGATCTTGCCATGAATACACAATATAACTATATGAGAATAAGAAAAATCACCTTTGATTTTTGTTGAACAGTTGATTTTACTTTGCACCGGGTTGTCGCAAACCACAGTGTCCAAAATCGAACACCTCTAATGAGTAATCCACACTAGAGAGGGGTAAATTGAACCAACAAATTGGTGTTCAACTAGGGCTGGCCGAAATCCAAGAGGCTAGCAATGGAAGTGGCGCAAAAGGGAGAGAGAAATAAGAGAAAAAGACTTTCCTTTTGTTTTAATCACTTAACCCTAATTCTCATTAGTTGGCCTTATATAGTTAGGTTAAAATTCCAACTCCTTAATGAGATTGGGCTCTTTAAAATTGCTGGAGAATTATTAATTGGGCTTCTGGAATTAATTATAATCATTTGGGCTTAATTAAATTCAAATTAAATCTTTTCATAAAAGACCATGCACAAAATCCACAAACTAGGCCCTTTGTGCATCTAATTGGATTTAAATACCCAAATGGATTCCAAATCCAACCAAATTAAATATGTGAGTTCCATAACACTTATGTAACATATATAAATTAATTTGGTCCAAGAAAAAGCCCTCTAAGCCCTTCTGTATGGAGTTGGCGTGTAGCCCTCTTCTGGAGGGCTTCCTCCAACTTCTTCATTCCTTTGGCCCTTTATAATTTCTCCATTGGTCCTATTAATTATTATATCAGTCCTATAACACTTATAGTAGTCTTATAACACTTATAAGACAATAATAATTAATCATGAAATACATTATTTCATTTAGGTCCAATTTACAGAACATTTCTCAAAAGTTTCGCGGACAATTTTATTTGATCATAATTAATTAAACTCTTTAATTAATTATTATCATATTCTCCTCTCTACCTTTATAATAATATCAAATATTATTATCCTTGTCATTTTACCATTTTACCCTTTTCTCTATATGTGTGTGACCTATTGGGTTCCTGTCCATGTTGGCAGTATAATATGTAATTGTGAGTTCTATTCAAAACTCACATGATTTAAACTCCTTTAAATCATTTTATCAATCTCTATTGATATTTTGATACATCATTATACAAGTCATGATTGGCCTCTAGCTAGGCATCATGACTACCCAAATGTCAGGAAAGTCATGTGGTTTGACTGTACCCTTCCATAGAAACAGTTACCGTGCAATTACTCCTTTCACCACTCTTATCTCAATTAGATTCTGAGTATGGATTTCTGTCAACTCATATAAATCTAATTATGTATGTTCTATTAATTTAACCATTGTTCCTAAAATGCCCTTCATGGATCTCCATCCATCTCGGCATATTACTCTGGCCAGAGATTCTCTGAACAAGGCAATTATAGAATCATGCGAGATAACTTCCCTTGTTAAATCTGGGATGGTGAATCCTTTGTCAATCACTCAACTATCTTCAAGTAGGTCATGATATACCCAATCTCCTAACTATGTTCACTCCCAGTTGGAAGTAATCAGTTATGGAGTCAAAGTATACCACTTGCTACTTAAGATAACTTTGGTGATCTCAAGTCTAAGGATACTTGCACAACCGCTATGAAGAGATTCCTCACTGACATAGATTTAATATCCATATGAGGATTCTCTTTGCAGGTCTCCAATGAACTTGTTCCTCTAACAAGCATCCACATGTTAGCTTTGATTATCATCCATAATCACAATTGTGAGAACCATTGCTTGAACCATTCAAGAAGCATAACATGTGGTAGTCTGTCCGAATTAACAATGTCCTATCTTGTTAATTCTATGACTAGGGATATTTAGATATTAACACATTTGCATGTGATAGACATCTCACATCATGAACACCTTCATGATTGCCTTTGCACTGTGTTTATAATATCTAGGACTTCATTTATTAATTTAAGATTTACAAACTCATGTATTCAAACACAGCATTAATAAATGAATGATGCCTTTTATTAAGAATATAAATTTCATACATATGAAAAACATCCCTATTACATGGGCTCTAGGGCATACTCTCTAACAATCTCCCACTTGCACTAGAGCCAATCACTCATATGTCTCAGACCCATGCTATTTATATGGTGATCATGCTTTATCTGGGAAAGTGCTTTAGTGAGGGGATCCGCCACATTGTCATCTGTGGGAACCCTTTCTATTTTCACATCATTTCTAGCTACTATTTCCCTTATGAGATGGTAGCGTCTGAGAACATGTTTGGATCGCTGATGAGACCGTGGTTCCTTTGCTTGTGCAATGGCTCCATTGTTGTCACAATATAAAGGAATCGGATCAACAATGCTAGGCACCACTCCTAGTTCGGTTATTAACTTTTTGATCCAGACTGCTTCTTTGGCTGCTTTTGAAGCAGCAATGTACTCAGCTTCCGTCGTGGAATCAGCAATTGTTTCTTGTTTGGAACTTTTCCAACTAACTGCTCCTCCTCCCATTATGAACACATAACCAGATTGTGATTTACAATCATCTTTGTCAGATTGGAAGCTGGCATCTGTATACCCGTTTACTTCCAAACTGCCCTCTCCATATACCAAGAATATATCCTTAGTCCTTCTCAAGTACTTAAGAATATTCTTGACAGCTGCCCAATGTTCCTCTCCAAAATTAGATTGGAATCTGCTTGTGACACTCAAAGCAAATGCTACATCTGGACGTGTACATAACATAGCATACATGATAAAACCAATTGCAGATGCATATGGTATTCTATTCATGCTCTCTCTATCCTCCAGTGTTTATGGACACATAGACTTAGAAAGGTGTTTCCCATGCACCATGGGTATAAACCCTTTCTTAGAGAGATCCATATTGAACCTCTTCAATACTTTATCTATATATGTACTCTAAGAAAGACCTAGCAACCTATTGGATCTATCTCTATAGATCCTTATTCCCAGAATATAGGATGCTTCTCCAAGGTCTTTCATGGAGAATTGCTTGGATAACCATATTTTAACAGATTGGAGAAGAGAAATGTCATTTCCCATGATCAATATGTCATCTACATATAGAACTAGGAAGACAATTGCACTCCCACTGACCCTTTTATACACACAAGGTTCATCTTCATTCTGTGAGAAACCAAACTCTTTGATTGTCTCACTGAATCTTATGTTCCAACTCCTAGAGGCTTGCTTCAATCCATAAATGGATCTTTGAAGCTTGCATACCTTTTCGCCATTTCCTGATGTGAATCCTTCTGGTTGTGTCATATACACATCCTCGGTAAGATTTCCATTAAGGAAAGCTGTCTTCACATCCATCTGCCAAATGTCATAATCATAATGAGCTGCAATGGCTAAAAGTATTCTTATAGACTTAAGCATCGCTACAGGAGAAAAAGTTTCGTCATAGTCAATACCTTCTTTTTGACGATAACCTTTTGCTACTAAGCGAGCTTTATAGGTAACTATATTACCTTCCATGTCAGTCTTCTTTTTGAAGACCCATTTGCACCCTATAGGTTTTATCCCTTCAGGTGATTGAGTTAAAGTCCATACTTTATTCTCATACATGGAGTCCATTTCGGACTGCATAGCCTTAAGCCATAAATCACGTTCTGAACTGTTCAAAACTTCTTGATAGCTTGTAGGCTCATTGTCCTCTACTACAGTTATGCCTCTATCCGAATCAATGTGAAATCCATATCTCACAAGGATAGAACGCATCCTAGTAGATCTTCTAGGATTTTGTGTATAATCAGGTTCAACTGTGATTTCATCATTATGAAATTCAGTTTCGGGTTCAATCGATTGATCATCTTCTATTTGTGGGTCTTGAACTTCACCAAGCTCAATTTTACTCCCACTATCCTCTCGTAGGAGAAATTCTCTTTCCAAGAAGACAGCATGCCTTGAAACAAACACCTTTTGTTCTAAGGGATGATAGAAATAATATCCAAACGTTTCTTTTGGATATCCCACAAATAAACATTTGTCAGACTTAACATCCAGTTTGTCTGACATTGTCCTCTTCACATAAGCAGGACAACCCCATACTTTCATATGAGAAAGCGTGGGTTTCTTGTTATTCCACATCTCATATGGAGTAACATCAACCGATTTACTAGGAACTCTATTTAACACATAAACAGCAGTTTCTAGTGCATATCCCCAAAAGGACTTAGGCAAGTCCGCTCGGCTCATCATTGATCGAACCATATCTAATAGTGTTCGATTCCTCCTTTCGGATACACCATTGTGTTGTGGTGTATATGGAGGAGTCCATTGAGATAAAATCCCATTATCTCTAAGATAATCCTGAAACTCTTGACTTAAGTATTCTCCACCTCGATCTGATCTAAGTGTTTTAATACTTTTGCCAAGTTGTTTCCCTACTTCATTTCTGAATTCTTTGAACTTTTCAAATGCTTCAGACTTATATTTCATTAGATAGATGTATCCAAACCTGGAATAATCATCTATGAAAGTAATGAAGTAGGAGTAACCTCCTCTAGCATGTGTAGTCATTGGACCACATACATCTGAATGTATTAAGTCCAAAACCATTTTAGCTCGTTCTCCTTTACCAATAAAGGGAGCTTTTGTCATTTTTCCCAATAAACAAGATTCGCATGTATCAAATGATTCATAATCAAATGATCCCAAATCACCTGACTTGTACAATTCGGTCATGCGTTTTTCATTTATGTGGCCTAAACGACAATGCCATAAGTATGAGGTATTTAGATTATCATGTTTCATTCTCTTGGTATCCACATTATGTACTTCTTTAATTAAATCAAGAACAAATATACCATTCTCAATGATAGCTTTTGCATAAAATATATTGTTCTTAAAAATGTAACAACATTTGTCCTTTAAAGAAATATCATAATCGTTCATCAAACGACTGAAAGAAATAATACTTTTGGATAAGGTTGGAACATAATAACAATTATTTAATTCCAGTACTAATCCACTAGGAAGAGGCAAATAGTAAGTCCCCACAACTGTTGTAGAGATGTTCTGTCCAGTAGCTGACTGCAAACATATCTCTGCCTTTCCAACTCTTCTAAAGCTTCTAAGCCCCTGTAGATCATTACATAAATGAGATCCACATCTGGTATCTAATACCCAAGATTGTTTTGAAGCAATAGAATAAGTATTAATTTCAATCATATGAATACCTGAAGTAGATGCAACAGCTTGCTTCTTCTCCTTAAGAGAATCTAGATACGCCTTGCAGTTACGCTTCCAATGACCATCTTTTCCACAATGGAAGCAAGTTCCTTTGGGATTCTCTTTCTTGGAAACCTTCTTCTTGGAGATCCCACCATTCTTTGGCTGTGCCTTGGTTATCTTCTTCTTCTTCTGCTTCTTGCCTTTAGCAGAAGTGACAACCATGACACTTTTTGGATCTTTCTTAAATGATCCATCAGCTGTCTTGAGCATGTTGATTAACTCAGGAATGGATACTTGGATCTTGTTCATGTTGAAGTTAAGCACAAAAGGTGCATAACTTGGAGCCAACGAGTACAAGATTAAATCTATGTAAAGATCATTATCCATAACATAGCCAAGTCTACTCAAATGCTCAATATACCCATACATCTTCAATGCATGAGCAGCAGCTGAAGTGCCTTCCACCATTTTGCAACTAAATAGAGCTCGAGCAATCTCATATTGCTCAGTTCTAGCCTGAGAAGAATAAAGCTCCTCTAGATGCAAAATGATGGTTCTAGCATCCATCATTTCATGTTGCTTCTGAAGCTCCGAGGACATAGCACCCAGCATCAGACATGCTGCTGCTTCACTATCCTCCATGTATTTTCGATAAGTGCCTTTGATCTCATCAATGGCATCATCTGATGGAAGTGGTGGTGGATCTTTATCCAAGACATAATGGATCTTTTCAGCCCTGAGAACAATTCTCACTTGCCTGATCCAGTCAGAATAGTTGTTGCCAACCAGCTTGTTATCCAAGATTGATCGTATATTAATGTTTGATGTGCTCATGATGATGACCTAGATGTGAAAAAGAAAAGATATGAGAGTATGTTCATATATATGTATGCATTAATAAGGTCTTTAATTAATCCATTTACTCCCACTATTTTATTGCGAATTAATAGCCCTCACTATATAATCCGAGAAAACCCGATGGTTTTCTTAGTGGGCCAATATCCAATCCTTGATATGTAATTTGACCTTGACTGTGGTCAACAAGCCAAATTCCATACCCTTGAAAGGTAGGTATCTTTATACCAATTGTGTCTCTACACAACTATTGGATCATTAGGTTATCAACTCTTGATGCATGCATATCATATATGCATTCCCTAATCTTGCCTCTAGAACCATTAGCCTTGACTGTGGTCAACAAACTAATGGGCTAGCTAAGATGACCCATTTAATTAGATTTGAACATATTCGATATAAAGTGAGCTTGACTGTGGTCAACAACCCATACTATAAAGAACTCTGGTTCTCCTCAAATTAATGGAAGGCTTATATACCTTAGTATTTTTTTGAGGGTTTTAGTTAATTAAGTCTCATCATACATGGTTGGCATACATTGGTATGCATCCTATATCTATCACATAAATATAAGCATACAAATATGGTATAGTTATGGACTTCACTACATTGATTTCCCCGAGCCAAGAGGGAAATCAAAAGGTCACACCTAGGTAGTATGCATGATTCAAACAAGAAAATAATTACATTATCTTCAAGCTTGTTGGATCTCCATCCGGCCCATCTTGCTCCTTGATATTGGTCTCCATCTCTATTTCTAATTCTAATCTAAGTAATCTAATTACATATTACAATTTCAAATGAAATACAAACCAAAAACAAGTGGCCAGGACATGAAAGTCCTCATTGGGCCAAAACATGCATAATGCTCAATCACATTGGGCTTTGTCCATAAATATCCATGATGCCAATCATACACCCTTATATGCCTTTCTAATGCATAAAGAAATAGATTACTAACTTTGTTTCAACCTTTGAAACTATATTTTGAGTTATTTTAATGATGTGATCAAATTAGGAAACTTTTTCCATTTTGGAAACTTTCATTTTAGGAAACCTTTTTGCATGAATGTGTTCTTGCCTTAATAATCAATCAAATTGATTATTAATTAATTATAAATTGATTATTTAATTAATTAATCATATTAAATAATTAAAAGAATCAATTTTGGGCTTAAAACAAGTGTAGGCCGAAACCCACAGAAGAAAAACCCTAAGTGTGTTCACACACAAACTAGTTAGCCAAGCCCACTCCAGCCCTTAAAACCCATTAATAAACTTAATTAATGTTTATAATAGTTAATTTAAATCAGCTCCTTGGGCCTACCAAGTCATTTACTAATTTAAACCAAGTCCGTAAATATAATTAAGCCCATTAAGTGGTTTTAATGAATTAAAATTAATCAAATTAATTTAAGGCCCATTTTAATTAATCCAATTAATTAAAAACACCTTAATATATCATATATATCAGATTTAGAAGATCAAAAGTCGTTCTAACCAAGAACACATCAAGAACACACGAAGAACACTAATTTATCGAACTTTTCGACAAAACTAGTTTTCATGCAAAACTTGTTCGATTTTAATTTCGTTCGATCCTACAGCTTAATATCACATATTAAACACATAAAATATCATCTAAATGATTTTTAAATGGATCCATAAGAAATTAAATTAGAACAGCCCCTACATTACCTAGGGTTTCACGCCAAACCCTAATGGATTTCACACCAAACCCAAATCATAATGCTTCAAAAATTTTGTTTTTGTTTCCACCAAATTTATTTGATCGCACATACAACCAGAAATCAATATTTCTCATTCATGAACAATCAAATCTAATATTTTAAAGTTCATGAAATAAATAACTCAAAACAAAACAAAACTTATTCCGCAGAAAAATATAGAATTGTATATCCATGGCAAAACCGTGGCTCTGATACCATGTTGGAATTTAATGGTTACATGCATCACATACATGAGCGGAATTTTAAAATTTTTTTAACCATAAGATCTGATCTTGCCATGAATACACAATATAACTATATGAGAATAAGAAAAATCACCTTTGATTTTTGTTGAACAGTTGATTTTACTTCGCACAGGGTTGTCGCAAACCACAGTGTCCAAAATCGAACACCTCCAATGAGTAATCCACACTAGAAAGGGGTAAATTGAACCAACAAATTGGTGTTCAACTAGGGCTGGCCGAAATCCAAGAGGCTAGCAATGGAAGTGGCGCAAAAGGGAGAGAGAAATAAGAGAAAAAGACTTTCCTTTTGTTTTAATCACTTAACCCTAATTCTCATTAGTTGGCCTTTTATAGTTAGGTTAAAATTCCAACTCCTTAATGAGATTGGGCTCTTTAAAATTGCTGGAGAATTATTAATTGGGCTTCTGGAATTAATTATAATAATTTGGGCTTAATTAAATCCAAATTAAATCTTTTCATAAAAGACCATGCACAAAATCCACAAACTAGGCCCTTTGTGCATCTAATTGGATTTAAATACCCAAATGGATTCCAAATCCAACCAAATTAAATATGTGAGTTCCATAACACTTATGTAACATATATAAATTAATTTGGTCCAAGAAAAATCCCTCTAAGCCCTTCTTTATGGAGTTGGCGTGTAGCCCTCTTCTGGAGGGCTTCCTCCAACTTCTTCATTCCTTTGGTCCTTTATAATTTCTCCAATGGTCCTATTAATTATTATATCAGTCCTATAACACTTATAGTAGTATTATAACACTTATAAGACAATAATAATTAATCATGAAATACATTATTTCATTTAGGTCCAATTTACAGAACATTTCTCAAAAGTTCCGCGGACAATTTTATTTGATCATAATTAATTAAACTCTTTAATTAATTATTATCATATTATCCTCTCTACCTTTATAATAATATCAAATATTATTATCCTTGTCATTTTACCATTTTACCCTTTTCTCTATATGTGTGTGACCTATTGGGTTCCTGTCCATGTTGGCAGTATAATATGTAATTGTGAGTTCTATTCAAAACTCACATGATTTAAACTCCTTTAAATCATTTTATCAATCTCTATTGATATTTTGATACATCATTATACAAGTCATGATTGGCCTCTAGCTAGGCATCATGACTACCCAAATGTCAGGAAAGTCATGTGGTTTGACTGTACCCTTCCATAGAAACAGTTACCGTGCAATTACTCCTTTCACCACTCTTATCTCAATTAGATTCTGAGTATGGATTTCTGTCAACTCATATAAATCTAATTATGTATGTTCTATTAATTTAACCATTGTTCCTAAAATGCCCTTCATGGATCTCCATCCATCTCAGCATATTACTCTGGCCAGAGATTCTCTGAACAAGGCAATTATAGAATCATGCGAGATAACTTCCCTTGTTAAATCTGGGATGGTGAATCCTTTGTCAATCACTCAACTATCTTCAAGTAGGTCATGATATACCCAATCTCCTAACTATGTTCACTCCCAATTGGAAGTAATCAGTTATGGAGTCAAAGTATACCACTTGCTACTTAAGATAAATTTGGTGATCTCAAGTCTAAGGATACTTGCACAACCGCTATGAAGAGATTCCTCACTGACATAGATTTAATATCCATATGAGGATTCTCTTTGCAGGTCTCCAATGAACTTGTTCCTCTAACAAGCATCCACATGTTAGCTTTGATTATCATCCATAATCACAATTGTGAGAACCATTGCTTGAACCATTCAAGAAGCATAACATGTGTTAGTCTGTCCGAATTAACAATGTCCTATCTTGTTAATTCTATGACTAGGGATATTTAGATATTAACACATTTCCATGCGATAGACATCTCACATCATGAACACTTTCATGATTGCCTTTGCACTGTGTTTATAATATCTAGGACTTCATTTATTAATTTAAGATTTACAAACTCATGTATTCAAATACAGCATTAATAAATGAATGATGCCTTTTATTAAGAATATAAATTTCATACATATGAAAAACATCCCTATTACATGGGCTCTAGGGCATACTCTCTAACATATAGCCTTTGAATTAATTTATTAATTCATTACCAATATTAAATGGACCTATAGGCACACAAAGCATTAGGCTTAAAATATTTAAATAGTGTATTGAAAATTAATTTGGGCTTTTATTTAAAGTCAAATTAATGTATGCAATGGGTAAATATATATTTGCCTTAAACAGCTTACTGTTTTAGGCAAATCTGTTAAACATGTTTTTTGTCTTAAACAACTTGCTGTTTTAGGCAAATTTCTTCAGCTTCGATTTTGCCTTAAACATTAAGGCAAATCGGTCAAATAAGGTTTTTGCCTTAAACAACTATTTTTCCTTAAACAACTAGCTGTTTATGGCAAATCTGTTAACAGTTGGTCACGAGAGAAATTTATTGGCATGTGCTAGGTTTAATTTCAATTAATTAATTATCTATGTATAATTAAGTTAATTGAGTATTAAATCCTAAATTGTATTTAATCAAAATATAATAGTTGAGAGGGAATTAATGTAGCCAAAATTCAAGCTAGGAATCCTAGTTGAATTCGGCAACTAATCACCTTAAATAAGTAAGTTTGTTTTGATTAAATGACTAGTGCCATTTGAATTTAAATTCTAATAGAATTTAAATTAAGATATATCTTTTAATTAGGAAGTGATGGAGGCTGAAATTACCACTAAATTTCAGCATTCACACTTGACCTAAAACAAGTGATATATATTAATGAATTAAAAGAATAAAAGGTTAGCCGTTTTTGCTCTTTTTCTTTCTTGGTCGAATTACTCAAGGGAAAAGAACTCTTTCTTGTTCTCTTATGTTCTTGGGCAGCAATAGCAACCTAAAGGAAGAACAAGATCAGATATTGTGGCTTTAAATCATTTTCATTGTCGAATACACAATCATAGAGCTAGCACTCTTGATTTTAAGCTATCTTTGCAAGTGTGTGTGTGAGCATAGAATGGTGTGGCGTAAAGGCTGCTCCTTTGGCATTGGTGTTCTAGATCTGAAGTGTATAAGTATATCTTATACATTTACCATTGCAAAATCAAGTTTTCAAAAGCATCCAAGATTGTAAGTTTTTAAAACTCTAAAATTGCATGTTTCGATTCTAAGTCGTATATTGCGTGGCATGAATGATCAATATTTTTATTTTACCGCTGCGTGATCTTCATGTATATGCAATGTAATATCCCTTCAATTAGATGTTTTAATTCATAGTATAAGTTCATTAATTTCCCTTTCATAAATTCGGCCTAATGAGGAATGCAAAGAAAAAGAGAAAGGCAAGGAAGAAGAAAGAGAAGATAAGAAAGTGTAGATGATTTATAAGCCAAATCAAGGTTAGTAAATATATTTTACATTTAATTCCACTTATTCTCTTGATATTCATTTGTAATTTGTATTATGTAATTGTAGGAACTTGGATAGTAATGTGAAATAATTTAATATACTATGATGGAATGATGAATTATGGCAATATGAATATGAATTGGTAAAGAAAATAATATGGAAAGAAGAAATTTAATGATGGCCAAATGGTACTTCATGTTGTATAATATGATCATGTGATGTGAATTAGTTTTTAAAGCATAAAATGTGTAATATTAGGTTGAATCAACCTAATTTAAATAATTGAAGCTTGAGATGATATGTAGATATCATGTTTAGTATGTGTACATAATGATATGTTATAATGTAGTTGTGTGAATTCAAAGGGAAAAGGTGAAATAGTTTGAGATGATTTGATAAAATTATAAATTAATATGAGGTGAATATAAATTAATAAAAAAACAAATGAAAGAGAGAAATGTGATGGTGGCCGAATTGGTTAGCAAGGAATAATGTAAGTTAATTTAATAATTTATGGTATATCTAGTATGAAAGACCTAATATTCTATATGGAGAATGTAATAGAGTTGGTTGGAATTAAAAATAATAAGTGTACACAATAATGTATAAGTATACATAATGAAGTGCTTAAAGATGACTTGAATAATGTAAGTTAATTTAATAATTTATGGTATATCTAGTATGAAAGACCTAATATACTATATGGAGAATGTAATAGAGTTGTTTGGAATTAAAAATAATAAGTGTACACAATAATGTATAAGTATACATAATGAAGTGCTTAAAGATGACTTAGGAATTAGGAGTTAAATTGAACATGTGATGACATATAAATGCACCATGTAGTATTAGAAATACTTATGACTAGTAACTAGAGAAAGGATTACATTGTATGTATGAAATTCCATTATGGCCGAACGGTAAATGTGAGAATAATATTATGTTTTCATGACCATTATATGGGATCTTATGTATTTATGATGAATGTATAATATTTAAGTATTGTTGGATACTATATAGGCATTTAGCATTTATAACATAATGGTATACTATAAGAAATAAAGAGATATTAAGGTAAAATAGGTACAAATTACCATAAATATACATGAATTAATCTTAGGAATCTATTTAATATGAAATGGGATAAGAAGATGTAGGGTAGGCTTGTTGGCATAATGCGGCCGAATTGTATACTTAAGGGTAATAACGTAAAGATAGATGTAAAAATACAATTTAATATGAGATGACGAAAAGGGATGTAGCTAACAATTTTAATAGGGGAAAAATTGTAATTATGCAAGAAAAACAAGGACTTAGTGGTAAATTATGCATAAAAGGTTTCATAAGAGGGATAAAATGAGAAATAATGTAAAAAAGGGTAGTTAATAGACTCAAAAGGGTAAAATTGTAATTACATGATAAATTGGAGGTAAAATGGTAATTATGTATGAAAACGAAAATTAATGGATAATTTATGCTTAAAAGATGTCAAAGATACGAATAAAGGAGAAATAATGTAATAAACATAATTAGCAGATTTAAGAAGGGTAAAAATGTAATTAGGTGATAAATTAGGGGCAAAATCATAATTAGGCATTGAAAATGTAATTAAAAAAGTTAAAATGGCAAATAAGTAAAAAGGGGTATAATCGTAATTAAGGGAAAAATTCAAGGACTAAAATGTAAAATTCAATTTTAGGGACACATATAAGTACTAAAATGTAAGTTTGTCATTTAAGGAGAAATAAACAGCAAGACAAGCAAATGGAGTAATGTTAGGGCTAAATAAGTTAAGATACGATGAAAAAAATATAAGGATTAAAATGTAATATACTACATCATGAAGAAATATAAGGGCCGAAATATAAATCTTAGATTTAAAATGAGATAGGAGTCAAAGGAAACCAAAATAGTCAAAATGGGGGTCAAACTTGATGTATGGAAAATTTAGGGATCAAAATGTAATTTGCTAACTTAATATATAAATTTAAGGACTAATACATCAATTTTGCAATTAGAATAGGATACAACCCGAAAGCAGCAGAAGAGGGTTAACCAGTGGCCAAACTAGATCAAGAATAATGAAGAGGAAGTCCAAAGACTAAACCATAAATTGCCATTGCTTGGGAAAATATAGGGACTATAGGAACTAAAGTGTAAATTTGAGCTCAGTACAGAATAAGATTCAAAGGGAAACCAAAGAGAATAGGACATGAATAGATTTAGTACAGAAAAAGAGAAATGGGAGTTTCGAGGACAAAACGGTGATTTTCCACTAAGTAGAGAAATATGTTGAATTAAATAAAGAAATTAAGAAAAGGAAAACTAAATGATGATCTAAAATATCTAAGGAACAAATTTTAAATCAATTAGGAAATAGGCACCAAGAAAAAAATGGAAATTTTCATTTAAGGGAAATTTTATAGAAATGAAATTTTGTGTAATCACACCTGACATTAAACAATAGGGTTGTAGGGTTAGGCATGAAAGATTTCATGTGATGCCCTATATTTGTCATATCACTATAAGTTGAATGATATTATTATATTTACCATGATTTTATAGCGATGCATTTTGAATCTAGGTAGTAGGTCGATAGTTTAATTTATCACTTTGATGCTTATATTTACTTAGTGTGATTCGTTTACTATTTACTTGGTAAAATTTTCGGCAGTATAACGGCTTATATTTTATGCTGCCCAAACCTACAAATGGTAAATTTTACACTCCCAAATGGTAATCTCCACCTCAAATACTTCAATTCCATACATGACACTTCTAATATCAGTCATAACTCATGTATTTAAACATAGCATTAATAAATGAATGATGCCTTTTATTAAGAATATAAATTCATACATATGAAAAACATCCCTATTACATGGGCTCTAGGGCATACTCTCTAACAATCTCCCACTTGCACTAGAGCCAATCACTCATATGTCTCAGATCCATGCTATTTATATGGTGATCATGCTTAATCCGGGAAAGTGCTTTAGTGAGGGGATCCGCCACATTGTCATCTATGGGAACCCTTTCTATTTTTACATCATTTCTAGCTACTATTTCCCTTATGAGATGATAGCGTCTGAGAATATGCTTAGATCGCTGATGAGATTGTGGTTCCTTTGCTTATGCAATGGCTTCATTATTGTCACAATATAAAGGAATCAGATCAACAATGCTAGGCACCACTCCTAGTTCAGTTATGAACTTTTTGATCTAGATTGCTTCTTTGGTTGCTTCCGAAGTAGCAATGTACTCAGCTTCTGTCGTGGAATCAACAGTTGTTTCTTGTTTGGAATTCTTCCAACTAACTGCTCCTCCTCCCATTATGAACACATAACCAGACTGTAATTTACAATCATCTTTGTCAGATTGGAAGCTGGCATCTATATACCCATTTACTTCCAAACTGTCCTCTTCATATACCAAGAATATATCCTTAGTCCTCCTCAAGTACTTAAGGATATTCTTGACAGCTACCCAGTGTTCCTCTCTAAAATTGGATTGGAATCTGCTTGTGACACTCAAAGCAAATGCTACATCTGGACATGTACATAACATAACATAGCATACATGATAGAACCAATTGCAGATGCATATGGTATTCTATTCATGCTCTCTCTATCCTCTAGTATCTGCGGACACATAAACTTAGAAAGGTGTTTCCCATGCACTATGGGTATAAACCCTTTCTTAGAGAGATCCATATTGAACCTCTTCAATACTTTATCTATATATGTACTTTGAGAAAGACCTAGCAACCTATTGGATCTATCTTTATAGATCCTTATTCCCAGAATATAGGATGTTTCTCCAAGGTCTTTCATGGAGAATTGCTTGGATAACCATATTTTAATAGATTGGAGAAGAGAAATGTCATTTCCCATGATCAATATGTCATCTACATATATAACTAAGAAGATAATTGCACTCCCACTGCCCTTTTATACACACAAGGTTTATCTTCATTCTGTGAGAAACCAAACTCTTTGATTGTCTCATTGAATCGTATGTTCTAGCTCCTAGAGGCTTACTTCAATCCATAAATGGATCTTTGAAGCTTGCATACCTTTTGGCTATTTCCTGATGTGAAACCTTCTAGTTGCATCATATACACATCATCAGTCAGATTTCCATTTAGGAAAGCTGTCTTCACATCCATTTGCCAAATCTCATAATCATAATGAGCTGTAATGGCTAAAAGTATTCTTATAGACTTAAGCATCGCTACAGGAGAAAAGGTTTCATCATAGTCAATGCCTTTATTTTGACGATAACCCTTTGCTACTAAGCGAGCTTTATAGGTAACCATATTACCTTCCATATGGGTCTTCTTTTTGAAGACCTATTTGCACCCTATGGGTTTTATCCCTTCAGGTGGTTGAGTTAAAGTCCATACTTTATTCTCATACAAGGAGTCCATTTAAGAATGCATAGCCTTAAGCCATAAATCACGTTCTGAACTGTTCAAAACTTCTTGATATCTTGTAGGCTCATTGTCCTCTACTACAGTTATGCCTCTATCCGAATCACTGTGAAATCCATATCTCATAGGGATAGAATTCATCCTAGTAGATCTTCTAGGATTTTGTGTATAATCAGGTTCAACTGCAATCTCATCATTATGAAATTTAGTTTTGGGTTCAATCGGTTGATTTACTTCTATTTGTGGGTCTTGAACTTTACCAAGTTCAATTTTACTCCCACTGTCCTCTCGTAGGAGAAATTCTCTTTCCAAGAAGACAACATGCCTTGAAACAAACACCTTTTGTTCTAAGGGATGATAGAAATAATATCTAAACATTTCTTTTTGATATCCCACAAATAAACATTTTTCAGACTTAACATCTAGTTTGTCTGACATTGTCCTCTTCACATAAGCAGGACAACCCCATACTTTTATATGAGAAAGCGTGGGTTTCTTCTTATTCCACATCTCATATGGAGTAACATCATCCGATTTACTAGGAACTCTGTTTAACACATAAACAACAGTTTCTAGTGCATATCCCCAAAAAGACATACGCAAGTCTGCTCGGCTAATCATTGATCGAACCATATCCAATAGTGTTTCATTTCTCCTTATAGATACACCATTGTGTTGTGGTGTATATGGTGGAGTCCATTGAGATAAAATCCCATTATCTCTAAGATAATCCTGAAACTATTGGCTTAAGTATTCTCCACCTCGATCTGATCTAAGTATTTTAATACTTTTACCAAGTTGTTTCTCTACTTCATTTCTGAATTATTTGAACTTTTCAAATGCTTCTGATTTATATTTCATTAGATAGATGTATCCAAACCTAGAATAATCATCTATGAAAGTAATGAAGTAGGAGTAACCTCCTCTGGCATGTGTAGTCATTGGACCACATACATCTGAATGTATTAAGTCCAAAACTATTTTAGCTCGTTCTCCTTTACCAATAAAGGGAGCTTTTGTCATTTTTCCCAATAAACAAGATTCGTATGTATCAAATGATTCATAATCAAATGATCCCAAATCACCTGACTTGTGTAATTTGTTCATGCATTTCTCATTTATATGGCCTAAACGACAATACCATAAATATGAGGTATTTAGATTATCATGTTTCATTCTCTTGGTATCCACATTATGCATTTCTTTAATTAAATCAAGAACAAATATACCATTCTTAATGATAGCTTTTGCATAAAACATATTGTTCTTAAAAATGAAAAACACTTGTCCTTTAAAGAAATGTCATAATTGTTCAATAAACAACTGAAAGAAATAATACTTTTGGATAAAGCTGGAACATAATAACAATTATTTAATTCCAGTACTAATCCACTAGGAAGAGGCAAATGATAAGTCCCCACAACTTTTGTAGAGATGTTTTGTCCAGTAGCTAACTGCAAACATATCTCTGCCTTTCCAACTCTTTTAAAGCTTCTAAGCCCTTGTAGATCATTACACAAGTGAGATCCACATTCGGCATCTAATACCTAAGATTGTTTTGAAGCAATAGAATAAGTATTAATTTCAATCATATGAATACCTTAAGTAGAAGCATCAGCTTGCTTCTTTTCCTTGAGAGAATCCAGATAGGCCTTGCAGTTACGCTTCCAATGACCATCCTTTCCACAATGGAAGCAAGTTCCTTTGGGATTCTCTTTCTTCGAAACCTTCTTCTTGGAGATCCCACCATTCTTTGGCTACGCCTTGGTTGTATTCTTCTTCTTCTTCTTCTTCTTCTTCTTCTTCTTCTTCTTCTTCTTCTTTTTCTTCTTCTTCTTCTTCTTCTTCTTCTTCTTCTGCTTCTTGCCTTTAGCAGAAGTGACAACCATGAAACTTTTTGGATCCTTCTTAAAGGATCCATCAACTGTCTTGAGCATATTGATTAACTCAGGAATGGTTAATTGGATCTTGTTCATGTTGAAGTTAAGCATGAAAGTGAAGGAATATGACATGGTATGATGTTGATGATAACACAGTGGAAAAACAAAAATTTTATCATACATACCATACAATTCCAAAGCAAGAAGCGAAACATGCAATTTTAGGGTTGTAAAACTTACAACTTTAGATGCACTTCTATATTTGGTTTTGGAGATGACCGGTAATCAAGAGTGATTTATCAACCTTTGATCTTCTTTACCAATGCCAAAAGAACAGCCTTTATGCCACTCTTCTCTATGTTCACACACACAATTGCAAAGACGGCTTAAAATCGAGATTGCTAGCTCTCTGTTTAAGTATCGTGTAATGGCAATTGATTGAAGCTACAAAATTTAATTTTGCATTTCTCTAAGGTTGCTATTACTACCCACGATCATAAGAGAATGAGGAACAATCCTTTCTCCTTGTGAAAAATTGGCCAAAATAAAATTGTGAGAGAGAGTTACTAGTCACGCCACACACAAAATTTGGTTTTTTTTTCTTTTTTTCTCTCATCCAATATATATATTATCTTATTTATTAAGTGATAAATCTCAAATATACTACCTTAGGATAATTAATATTTGCCTTTATCACTTAATTAAAATAAGTAATATTTATTGATAAAAACTCTTTTAATTTATCCAAGATAAAAACAAAAGACATATTAATCAAATTAACCACTTAATTAAATAGGAATATACAAGACATATTAATCAAATAAACTACTTAATTAATATAAAGGATATGCCGAAATTCCTTGATTTCTCTCTAGGAATTTCGGCCAATAGTATTCCTATTTAAGTGATTTATTTGATCATAATTCTTTTAGGCTTTAAAACTCAATTAATTAAATTAATACAAGACATTTAATTAATTAAAATTAAAACTTGTGGGCTGAATTTCTCTCTCTCATAGGCCAAGGTCCAATAGCAATCTAATAATTCATTACACACATTAATTTGACTTTAATTAAAAGCCCAAATTAATGCCCAATACTTAATTTAAATATTTTAAGCCCAATGCTTTATGTGCGATCCTATAGGTCCATTTAATGTTGGCAATGAATTAATGAATTAATTCAAAGGCTATATATATTCTCTAGCAAGATATTATAGCATTCCAAATTAAATGAAAATGCATATGGCATTTAGTGACCTAATGCAATTTTGCACAGTCCCTTACCCAAAAATATCAGAATTAATATAAGGCATGGAACTAGTCATCCTTATATATATTAATTCCTTTCTTGATATTCTAGTGACACTGAACTCTCAGATAAATAATGATTACTCATTATTTCATCTCGGTATGGCCATACACTTCTCAGTTCACTAATCAAGTGGCCGATGATATTTTCTCTCTTATAGAGAGGGGTAATCCCTTCACTTCTCTCATGCTCTCTAACATGAATCAATGTATACCCAAGCATACTCGTACTTGTCACTCTGTTACGAGCACGTTAGGTGTATGTCAAAGCACACAGTAATTCATAAAGAGTTTCATAGAGATTTTAGGTCTAAGAACTCCGATACAAAACTTACATATGAGAAACACTTATGACTTGTACCATGTAGTGTTCTCATGAGTGGATCGAATCCAGATACCATGTTCTAAACATGTATCTATGATCTCTGATTGACACTCTTGTCCTTATGATCCGTAAGACAAAACTCAACTTATCAGAGAGAGCATACTAGTCTTAATTCATTTCTTATTCCCATAACAATGACTGACTAGGGATATTTAGAATGAAGTCTCATTTGTTTCAAGGTCATACAACCATGTGCCTCACACATGATAACTTAAACTAAAACAACATTCTTGGATAGTTCTATCAATTGATATGAACAGGAATACAATAGATAAAACAAATGCCTCATTAATTAAAGTGTTTTATTACAATGTATTGGGGCTAGGGCTTACACTAATAGAAAGGTGCATAACTTGGAGCCAACGAGTACAAGATTAAATCTATGTATAAATCATTATCCATAACATAGCCAAGTCTACTCAAATGCTCAATATACCCATACATCTTCAATGCATGAGTAGCAGCTAAAGTGCCTTCCACCATTTTGCAGCTAAATAGAGCTCGAGCAATCTCATATTGCTCAGTTCTAGCCTGAGAAGAATAAAGCTCCTCTAGATAAAAAAATGATGGTTCTAGCATCCATCATCTCATATTGCTTCTGAAGCTTCGAGGACATAGCACCTAGCATCAGACATGCTGCCGCTTCACTATCGTCTATGTATTTTCGATAAATGCCTTTGATCTCATCAAAGGCATCATCTGATGGAAGTGGTGGTGGATCTTTATCCAAGACATAATGGATCTTTTTAGCTCTGAGAACAATTCTCACTTACTTGATCCAGTCAGAATAGTTGCTGCCAACCAGCTTGTTATCTAAGATTTTGTAAGGCCCCTAACATGACCCTAATCTAATTTTGCATATATGAATGGGATTTTTATTTGATTAAGATTAAATTAAATGAGGAATTTGTATAAGTATGGGTCAATAGGGGGTAAATTATCATGATATTATGTTTTGCATGAAAATAAAATTTTAAAGCATGGTTTAATGTTAATTAAGGGTGTAATTGAAGTAAAAGGTGTTAAGTTGGGGTAAATGTATTGTTTTGGAAACTCAAGGGTCAAATGTGGATAGAAATGATTGTTTAAAGGTCAATTTGAGAGAAGGAATAAATGGATAGGTTAATGTTTGAAAGGAATTAAATGGAGAGGTTAAAGTTTAACAAGCAAAAATTTGCTAGGTTATTGTGTAGCATGCAAAAGGTTAAGGGACTAAAGGGGGAATTATCCTTTGCTATTATAAAAAGCCGACTTTGAAGAAAGAGAAGAAAGAATGGAACGGTATTTCTTCAAGAAAAACACAGAAATGTTTCTTTCTCTCTCTTTTATGATTCAATGTTGATACCTTAAGTAATCTTGAAGAGGAAATTGTGTATGTTGATTAATCAAGAGTATAATGCATTAAACTTAAGGTAATTAAACTGTTAATTGGACCCTTCATCATCATCTTCTTCTTCTCTTCATTTTAACTATAAAGAACGTTAACAGTGCTGGAAACTTGTATGTCGTTCATTTTGTGAAGGAGAAGAGGAAGTAAGGAAGAGCAAAGGAAAAGGTATTGCTAGAGATTGAAGACTTTGGGTTTGTCAGCCAAGGTATGGGAATTTAGGCTATTCATATTGCATGTGAAATTGATTGTTGGAACTGGGTAGGATTTATAGAATTTAAAGTTACATTTTGCTGAATTTTATCGATGTGAGGTTGAAGAAGACTGTCCTTGCTGAGTCGAGAATGTCTTCATGAGTCGTGAACTTTTGTTCGACTCGTGAAGCTCTTCACGAGTCGTGCATCTTCTTTTAATGTTGGGTCACTTGTGAAGCTCTTCACGAGTCGTGAACATTAGTCTAACCCGTGAAGCTCTTCACGTGTCATGAAGTATAGTTTTTCTTCTCCACTCGTGAAACTCTTCATGAGATGTGAGTTTTGGCCTTATAAGCTTCACTCGTGAACTTCTTCACGAGTCGAACATATCATCACGACTGAATGACCTATCTGGAATGTTTTGCTCATAAGTTGAGTTATAGAATAGCAAATTGAGTGATTCTTTTTGTATTGGAAAATAGATTTCTCTACCTATATTTCATGAGAAGTAACCTAGACTTGAATCTGCCTTTAAGTACATGGAATTTAAGATTGAATCCGGACTAGTTCCCTAGACTGCACACAGAAACATAATTCACAGTAATGGGCATATCTTTTTTTAGAGAGGTTGAAATGTTACAAAATGAAATTCTAGAAAAATTAAAGACATGAAAGTATAACTTTGATGAAGAAATGCTGGTTTAAATCCTTCTAAATTTTACATTATAATTTGTTCTAAATGACAGTCCACACAATTTGATTTTTTTAAAATAGCCTGTAGTACTTTTCAAATAACTCAAGCTATAGGTCAGATATGGAGATGAATTTTGATGCTCTAGAAAGTAGAAACATAGGGGGACAAAATTGTAGAAGATCATCTTGAATAAAAATGACTTTTTCCTTTCCAAGTGTGGCTCACAAGTTAAGTCCGATATGTTGCCCTATATAGATTGTTGATGCACTTGACTTTATGACTACTAATTAAATTTAGACAAATAGTTGTTTTTATGATAGTAAAATAGAATTGGACAGGGCATGTAATATGACTATCGATGAAAGAATTATATGCATACATGTACATTCGTTGTGTATATGAATAAAGATTAATAATGAAATACCTAACTTATACATGTAATTAAACTTGTACATGATTGTCATGTGCCTAATTGATGTGTACATATGTAATCCTATGATATGAAAGTGCCCATGATCTGAATGATGATAAATACATACATACATACATACATATACATATATATATATATATATATATATATATATATGTAAACATGCTTATAGGAATAAGCCTACTATGAGCGAATGTACCCACAGGTATGTACATTTACGATTATGTACATGAATGTATGAGCATGTAAATGCCCTATGAGATAGAAGATGTTGTGGCATGACTATGAACATGTGAGACACTTAATGAGAACCTGATCAAGTATTTGATATGATGATTATATGTCATGCCTATATGTCACGATGGAAACTTATAGTCACATGAAATGGATGAGCTCATTGTGTAATTTGGCTTATGAAATGTGCATATATCTGTTTATGTACCAGAGAACTTATAGTTTCACAAGACTCTATATATGTACAAATAGTATACTATGAATACAATCTTAATATGTGAATTGAAAACGAATATAGTTCTGCCTGTGATAGAGTTTTAGATATGGATAGATAGGCGCCTATAGGGAAATTGCAGCTGCCATTGTTTGGCCCAATTGGGTCCATAGTATATATTATCCCGTTTGGATCATGATCAGCCCCGTTTGGGTTGATAGACGACCCCGTTTGGGTCTGCTTGACCGGTCCGTAGTACAGTTTGGCTCCGTTTGCGTCTATAGATCTGATATCTTCGGATATTCTTCTTCTTGATACCGATGTGTATCCATAGTTCCCATTATCCCCTGATAAAGATAAGGCAGCCTGAACGTTATTCATAGTATTGATAAAAAATTAAACAGTTAAAGTTATTTAACTAAAGATTGATGTTGTGGATTACATTATTGGTTTGCCCACAGGTATTATGTTTCATTTGAATATGTTTACATGGAAATTGCTGTCTATATGAATTATGAAAATGAGAATACTTGTCATTTTTTTTGGGTACAATGTTTAGGTACATGAGAGTATGTTTTATGCTTTAAAGTATTTGTTGTTAATGACATGATATGTTGTACATGTTATTTATTATATACATTGTATGTATATTTTGATGACCATTGTGAGTGGTCATCCATCTATAGATATTCACCACTAAGTTTTATAGCTTAGCATGGGTTATTCATCCGTGTAGGTACTGTTACCAAGACTTTTGCTTAGGGACGATCTCTGCATTAGGAAGGGCCAACTACCGACTGTTAATCTTGATGTAGGATGTATTTGTAATAGTATTATCATATGTTTTGCTTTATGGCCAGTTATGTTATAAGATGTATATAACTTATGAGAAATGTTGTAACTCACAAGTAGTAAAACTAAGAATAGTATGCATGCATGTGATATGCATAAGTAATATTCATATAGTATAGTATGCATGATAGTAAGTATGAAATGCAATACAGGAATAGACTAGTAGTACGTACATAAGTATATGAAACGCATGACATGATTAAGGGCAAAATGATAGTTAAACAAATATATTGCATATGCATGATTAATAGTAATCAAATTATCAATTAAATAGGGTTTTGCTTAGAGGGAGCTACAATTTGTGGTATCAGAGCCTAGGTTTAGCCTTTTCTGGGTAAAAATGAACCTAGGATTCTATAGTATGATATAGTGTTTTGTTGGCCTGATGCAGAAGTCCCTGTTTTCTTATAGATCGAAGATGGAGAGCTCTCGGGATGCTTTTGAGGAATCGGCTGAAAGTAACAGGTCGGTTAGAACCAATCCCTCCAATCCTGGATCTTCATCATCCAATCCAAATGTGATTTCAGCAGCCATCCCTACAGAGGCATTGTTAAAGATATCACAGGATATGGCTCAAATTCTTCAAAGGATGATTACACCTAAAGCTCCAATATCTGAAATTAGAAAGCATGGTGCTGAAGAGTTTTTAGGCACTAATCTGGAATAGTCTGAGGAAGCTGCATTTTGGTTGGAAAAGCTAGAGAGAATTTTTGGATGAAATCCACTGTCCAGTGGGTCATAAGGCATCTTGTGCTGTGTCTTTATTACAGGGGCTGCTTATGATTGGTGGAAGTTAGTATTGAAGCAATCCCAGTTACTAGATCCTCTTACATGGGAATTTTTCACAGCTGAATTAAAAAAAAAAGTATGTTACTGAGGCGTACAAGCAAGAGAAGTTAAAGCAGTTTCTCAACTTGAAGCAGAGAGCTATGTCTTTGACTGAATATGAGAAAGAATTTAGTCACTTATGCAAATATGTTCCTGATGAGATGTTAACTAATGTTTTTAAATATGGACAGTTTGAAGATGGGTTGAATGATCGTGTCAGAGAAAAGTTAATTGGATCAACATCTTTGCAAATGGTTAACTTCACTCAACTAGTTACAACAGCCTTGCGAATTGAAAAGAATGAAATTGCAAAAAGGGAGAAAGAACAGAGAAGGAGTGGGTCCAAGGATGGATCTTTCATAGGAAAGAGAGCTATAGTAGCTCAAGGAAATCAGCCAGCTGAGTCCAGCTATAGTTCTGCAAAAAGGGACAGAAGACAAGAATCTTCTGCAGTGTCTAAGCTGGGAAAGGGAGCTTCAGGGAAATAGAGTGAGGGGCAACCTCCAGTGTGTCCCCATTGTTCTAGGCAACATTGGGATAGTTGTAGGAAATTGACTGCGGCATGTTTCAAGTGTGGTGGTATCGATCACTTCATGGCAAATTGTCCTTCGAAGAGGGATCAGGGTGTTGGACAGCAGGGCAGTAGAGGAACTTATAATACACCATCTTCAGGAAGAGGTAGAGGAAGAGGGCATGGGGGATCGAGGCATCAGGGATCCCAGTCCAGGAACATTTCTGAATTAGTTGACAGGCCCACAGCTCCAGTTGTTCCTACTCGGGCTTATGCAATGAAAGCTAGAGAGGATCAGAGTGCTCCAGAAGTTATAGCTGGTATTTTCTCTCTTTTTGATTCTAACATGCATGCACTGATTGATCCCGATTCCACTCATTCTTATTTTTGCACTGGGGATATGGGTAGAAATAAGTCTACTGTACATGAACTGTGATGGGGATTTATTTTAACCCTTAGTCTCACTAGACTGCGTATAGAAGGAGTAGGGTGTCGATCCAAAGGGAACGGGTAAATTTTATATTGAAATAACAACAAGTAAATGGATAGATATCAATTTCATTTATAATCATGCAATTTATATAAACTCTAAACTACTTAAGGTATTTTAAGTTGATTTTAGATAATAGATTACTTAAAAGATAGGATGAATATACATTTTAACCAACAAGTTCATCTTTGAATGAATCAACAATTGTATGAATGGTATGAATGGAGAATTTAGCCAAGGTTCTTTAAAGCAACTCTCATTATCAATAAAGAGTATTCTTACTTAGAGTCTATAAGCATTCTCATGTCATTATAGAGATAAATAAAAACCATGAAGCTCTATGCCAATTCTTTAACCCCTCAAAGTGAATCCCTTATCTCTAAGTGAATTCAATGCTTCAAGTAAATTTATTTGACTTTCCATCAAAGAATCCCAACTCTCATTGTGAATTAATTGACTAACATACTTAGTATGGTGATCAAGCATAATAAGTAAATTCAAGCACTCAAACAAACTTAAATCATAATTCATACATGAATAGAATTGATCATTCATAAGATAAAATTAAATAGATGAACAACAAACTTAATTGTATAGTTAAAATGTATCAAAAGAACATAACCACAACAATATTACAATAAAGATAGAATAAGAGTTAAGAAAACATCACTCCCCAAGTGTTTACTTTCTAATTTGACCTTCTTATGAATCTCTTATTCCTTTGGCTTTGCTCTTTTGTCATCCTCTAATAATAAGTAAAAATAGAAAATCCAAAACAACTAAATGTTCTTAAGAGAAACACAGTCAAAAGAATACGTCCTTCTTCTATTCAAGTAACCATCCCTTTAAATGTTGTTCTTCCATCTATTTATATGTATCTTCTCTACAGATATGTCCCTTGATTCTTCACGAAAGGATGCTTTTGAAAGGACATGTTGTTTGGCTGAAAAATCAGGTGCAGAAGACACATCGTTTTGCGAAGCAGTACAATTGTCCGACTCGTGAGCCTCCTCACGAGTCGTGAATCTCTTTTTTTCTCTGGAGTCGTGATCCACATCACGAGTCGTGAGCCTCCTCACGACTCATGAATGTGCTGGCTTCTCGTGATCTCTTCCTTCGTACCGAGTCGTGACTGCCTTCACGACTCGTGAACACTTGCTTCTTCACTCGTGAGCCCTGCGCCTCCTTCTTCTCTCATGAATGTGTTCACTACTCGTGATTCATGTCCAACTCGTGACTTCTGTCTTCAATTTCTCAAATTCTTCTCCATTTGTCCCACACTTCACCAATTTCTTCCTAAAACAAACACATACATATAAATTGAACATAAACACACGAAAATACAATTAACATTACATATTTAACTACATAAATATAAGGAAAACACACATAAAATAGTAGACATTTAACATGATATCAAATTCCCCCACACTTAAACCTTGCTTGTCCCCAAGCAAGAGAAAAGAATGAGAAAATCTAATTTCAAGTTTAAAACAAGTAAGTCAAATTATAAAGCATTGCTCAATTTTTACTTAAGATAAGATTGATATGAAGTCAAACACCTTAACACTCAAAATATTAGTAAATCAAGACTTAAAACATGCATCTTAAATCATCAAGTCATCAAAGTTTACTAAATTCAACATCAAGAATATAAAGTCTCAAGACTAACCATGCTCAAGAAAGAATAATGATCATAAAGCCTAAGATCCTAAGACTATAGTCGCCTTTTTGGACATATAAAAAGCACACATACCTTTAAACCCATCTCATGGCATTTTTAGACTATTTTTTTCTTTCTTTTTTCTTTCTTTTAGCATGGGTGCATTTTATGCTCCATCCCATGATTAGCAAGAGAATGTAGTATTGGGTGCGTTTTACGCTCCATCCCATACCTTATTGAACTTTTAGATATGCATCTTGCTTTAATTTTTTACTTTCCTTCTTTTTCTTTGTTTTTTTTTCCTAGTCCTCATCCATTATTGAAAGGCCTAAAGGTAAGCATTATGGCTATAGTTTCCATGAAGCAACTAAAACACTCATATTCTTAAGCAAAATGATCATATTCTAACCTTAAAGCATAGTTAATGAAGAGACTAAATAACCTAAAATGTTAAAAAAAGAGTAAAAAGAGATGACTTAAAAACAGAAAACTCATGCAAAAAGATCTTGAAAAACTAATAAAATGAGTATAAAGGCAAATGAATATTCATAACAACCTATATGGCATGCACTATGAGCAACACTCATAACAAAACTCACTATAAAAATAAACAAACAACAAAACACACAAAAGTGCTCCCCCACACTTAGAACACACATTGTCCTCAATGTGGAGAAACAAAACAAACATACAAACAAAAAAGAAAATCACAAAAATAAACTAAATCATAGAGGAAAGAAAAACTCCCCTCAAATCATGGTGAAGTGGGAGGCGAAACAACCACGTAGCCCGATTGGGCAATGAAAGCATCCACCTTGTGCTCAAGGCGGCGTTGATTGTGAACTAGTTGAGTGGTGGTTTGCTCCAAGGAAGCCAAATGGCTTTGGATGGCGTTTTGATTGTTGAGCAGTTGGTTGAACATGGATTGGGTGAAATTTGAAGAAGAAGCAGCGGTGGGTGTGAAAACAGGTGAACCCTCCATTGGATCATCACTAGGCACGGGCTCCGTTGGGCTTGACTCTTCCGATGTACTTGCCATACTAGCCACCTGCGGATTAGAAGTACCAGAAAGTTCCTTCCAACAAGAATGATATACAGCAGGTATGAATTGGAAGGAATTGTTAGTGACCTCTCCCCTCACAAATAAATGCTTAGAAAAATACAAGCAGGGAAGCACACCATCATAAACACTCAAATCAATATCAATGCCCCTAGCAATAGCAGCAATAACATGACTATGGGTAACAGGAGACTCCGGGCGATTAACACAATTCAACAACTGCTTGAAAATCCAATAAGACCAACATACAGACTTATGGTTATGCACACACCACATCAGGAAAAGTTCATCACTTGAAACCCTATTAAATTCATGCTTGTTGAAAACAATGGATGCAAGAATCTTATGTAAAATCCAGTACTTCAAGTCAGATATAAACATGGATTTGGCATCTCTAGCCCTATAAGGAGTAGTCAAACCAGTAAGGAAGTTCCAAAACTCATTTGGCCTATAACTCTTAGGAGGGTTACATAAACCATGTGGGCTAAAACCAAAGATTCGATGCATCATGAAATAAGTAAGAGTATAATCAACACCATTCAAGCGAAAATCTACCAGCCTAGGATTATCAGCATTCTCTTTGAAATTTGTGTAAAACTCTAAAACCAAGTCAGTGTAAAACTGCTCATGCATGTTAACAAACCTCAAAAGGCCACATTCAGACAACATGTCATTTACCTCATCAAGAACACCCACACTTTCAAGCAAAGAATTAGGAAAATACTTACATTGGTAATGAGCTCTATCTTTTAAAACCAAGAATCGGTTACCTTCGTGAATGGAGGATAGGGGGAAAGGTGAACCAAAGTCTGTCTGCAAACTTGGAAGTGGTGGTTCATCTCCTCCTTGCTGACCCCTGGAGGCTGAAACATTCTTCGTCCTTACCATTGTGTTAAAGAGAAAATGAAACAAAGAAGAAAAAGTAGACACGTGAACTGGGGAACGACTCGTGAGTGTGGTGAAGAAAGGTGGCTGTATCGTGAATACAAGGAAAGGAAAAGAAACGAAGAAGAAGAAAAAGAAGAAAGAAGTTGCAGAGAGGAGAAAAACAAATAGACAAAAGACAATAGAAGTCACAGTAGAAGAAGAAGGAGTTGCGACAAGAGTGAAAGAAGAGAATGTAAAAACAGAAAAGGAAATGAGGGAAATCACAACAGTTTTTATAGAAGAGTGAGGGAAAAATTGAAAAGGTATGTCGTTTAAAAACAAAACCCTAATTTTAAAATTATAACCGTTCCCCCCCACGAAATGGAAGTTAATTAAGGAAGTTAAGCAAATTTTAAACCGCTAATAAACCGAATTAGATGAAATAAAGGTAAAATAGAGAAATAAAAATGAAAGAGAAATGAAACCAGAAAGTTAAAATCATGACTCGTAAGTTTAGGAACACGTTTTCACGAGTCGGCATATCCTTCACGACTCGTGAAGATAAGGCAGGGTGTTGAGGAAACGATGGTCACGACTCGTAATGCATATCACGACTCGTGAAAAGAAAGAGGGATAGACAAAAATGAAAATCCTCACGAGTCGGTATATACTTCACGACTCGTGAGCCCTGCGCCTCTGTAACACTCGTGAAGATGTTCACGAGTCGTGAGTCTGATCACGACTGAAGGGAGGAAGCCTCTGTATGACACGTGAAGATGTTCACGACTAGTGAGCCTGGCTCACGACTCAATAAAGAAAGCTTCTGTAACACTCGTGAAGATGGCTTCACGACTAGTGATTGAGCTCACGAGTAACCAAAGAAAGCCTCTGGAACACACGTGAACACTAACACTACTCGTGAACCTCATGGATTTCTCTGCAAAAATTAAACATCTGGATCCAAAAATTAAAGCAATAAAGAAAAATAAAGAAAAAGAAGCTAAGGAACATAAAAACTATATAAATCACATAATATAGCCTACAATCAAACCATAAAGTATATAAATTTAATCTAAAAGAAAACTAAGGAAAAACAAATATCATATTAGGATTATGCAAAAGAAGAATTCATCAAAGAAACTTTGTGAGTAGGAACCAATGCATCACCAATGAAATAAGGCTTTAATCTATGTCCATTAACCTTAAAAACCTCCCCTTTATCATTAGCAATATCAACAGCCCCATAAGTAAAAACTTGAACAACCTTGAAAGGTCCCGACCATCTAGACTTTAATTTTCCAGGAAAAAGCTTCAATCTAGAATTATACAACAAAACCATGTCACCAACTTGAAATTCTTTCTTTAATACATGTTTATCATGCCATGATTTAGTTCGTTCTTTATATAACTTTGCATTTTCGTAGGCATTCATACGAAGTTCCTCTAACTCTTGTAATTGAAGCAATCTCTTCCCACCTACTTGTTGTATATCAAAATTTAACACCCTAGTTGCCCAATAAGCTTTATGCTCAAGCTCAACCGGCAAATGACAAGACTTACCATATACCAATTGATAAGGTGTAAGTCCTATAGGAGTTTTGAAAGCTGTTCTATATGCCCAAAGAGCATCATCTAACTTAAGTGCCCAATCTTTTCTTGACCTAGAGACAGTTTTCTCTAAAATCCACTTAAGCTCTCTATTGCTAATCTCAACTTGTCCACTAGTTTGGGGATGATAAGGTGTAGCAATTTTATGAGTCACATTATATTTTTTCAATAATTGCTCTATAACTTTATTACAAAAATGAGACCCACCATCACTAATAATGGCCCTAGGTGTTCCAAATCTAGGAAATATAACTTTCTTAAGCATCTTTTTAACCACCTTGGCATCATTAGCAATGGTTGGAATTGCTTCCACCCACTTAGACACATAATCCACCATGACTAAAATATACCTATTCCCTAAAGAACTAGGAAATGGTCCCATAAAGTCCATACCCCAAACATCAAACAACTCAACTTCCAAAATACCTTGTAAAGGCATTTCATTCCTCCTAGACAAATTTCCCATTCTTTGACACTTATCACAACTAAGTACAAAGTCCTTAACATCCTTAAACAATGTAGGCCACCAAAATCCAGCTTGTAAAACCTTAGAAGCGGTCTTTGAAACCCCAAAGTGACCACCTACAGCATAAGAATGACAATGAGCCAAGACTTCACCAACTTCTTCATGAGGGATACACCTCCTAATCAATCCATCAGCACATCTCCTATATAGTAAAGGCTCTTCCCAATAGTAAAACTTCACATCATGAAGGAATTTCTTCCTTTGCCTATAATCTAAACCATAAGGAAGCATTCCACTCACTAGGTAGTTTGCTATATCAGCAAACCAAGGAGTTTCCTTTGAAACTACACTAAAAAGATGTTCCCCATGAAAAGCTTCATCAATAGGTACCCCATCATCATTATCTTGCAAAACACATTGGGTCAACCTAGATAAATGGTCCGCAACTAAATTCTCCTTCCCCTTTTTATCTCTTATCTCCCAATCAAACTCTTGCAACATTAAAATCCATCTTAATAACCTAGGCTTAGCATCTTTCTTACTCAAAAGGTACTTAAGGGCAGAATGATCAGAATAAACAATGACTTTTTGCCCTACAAGATAAGCTCTAAATTTATCAAAAGCATACACAATAGCCAAGAGTTCTTTTTCAGTTGTGGAGTAATTAATTTGGGCATTATCTAATAACTTGCTAGCATAATAAATAACAGAAGGTTTTCCATCAATTCTTTGGCCTAAAACAGCCCCAACCGCATAATTACTAGCATCACACATCAATTCAAAAGGTTGATCCAAATTTGGTGGTTGCAACACCGGTGAAGTGATAAGAACATGTTTAAGAGTTTTAAAAGATTTAAGACAGGCCTCATCAAAATGAAAATCAACATCTTTACCTAGCAAGGTGCATAAGGGTTTAGCTATCTTAGAAAAATCTTTGATAAACCTCCTATAAAATCCAGCATGGCCTAGAAAGCTTCTAACATCTCTAACATTTTTAGGAGGAGGCAAATTAGCAATTATCTCAATTTTAGCTCTATCAACTTCAATCCCCCTATTAGAAACTAAATGTCCTAAAACAATGCCCTCTTGAGCCATAAAATGACACTTCTCCCAATTTAAAACCAAACCATGCTCCATACATCTATCAAGCACCTTAGAAAGATTAGATAAACAATTCTCATAAGTAGTTCCATACACACTAAAGTCATCCATGAAAACTTCTACACTTTGATCAATAAGATCACTAAAGATAGAAAACATGCATCTTTGAAATGTAGCTGGTGCATTACACAAACCAAAAGGCATTCGCCTAAATGCAAAAGTTCCATATAGGCATGTAAAAGTTGTCTTAGATTGGTCATGTGGATGAATAGGTATTTGATAAAAACCACTCAACCCATCTAAGTAGCAGAAGTAAGAAAAATTAGCCAATCTCTCAATAACTTGATCAATAAAGGGTAGAGGAAAATGGTCCTTTCTAGTAGCCTTATTTAACTTCCTATAGTCCACACACATACGCCAACCCGTGATAGTCCTAGTAGGAATTAAATCATTGTTATCATTACGAATTACAGTCAAACCACCCTTCTTAGGGACAACTTGAATTGGGCTTACCCACTTACTATCACTTATAGAATAAATTATGCCATTATCAAGCAATTTAATTATTTCTTTCCTTACAACCTCCTTAAGAGTAGGATTAAGCCTTCTTTGACCTTCAATAGAGGGCTTAGAATCCTCCTCTAACAAAATTCTATGCATGCAAACCTTAGGTGCAATTCCTTTTAAATCATTAATTGAATATCCCATGGCATTTCGATGAGCAAGTAAAATACTACGTAAAGCATCCACATCATGCTTAGCAATTGATGAATTAACAATGAAAGGCAATTGAAAATTTGCATCTAGAAATTCGTACCTTAAGCTTGTTGGTAGTGGCTTGAGTTCAAGCTTGATTTCCTCCTTAGATATCTTGGATGACATATCCTCATCCTTTCTCAAAGACTCAAACTTTGAGAATTTTCCTTGGAAAGGATATGAGGCAACTTGCAAAACTTTATCACAACTCTCATGCAAACAATAAGGTGCAATAGAATTTTGACTCACACAATCATGCACAACACTATCAATACACTCATCAAGAATATCATAAGAATCAATTCTATTTACCACCTCTATTGGTGAAGATTTAATCATGCCAAAAACATTAAACTCAATCTTTTCACCATTAACCTCAAGAGATATTTTACCATTTTTCATATCAAAAACAGCCCCAGCAGTAATTAAGAAAGGCCTACCAAACAAAATAGGAATTTCAGGATCTTCATCCATTTCTAACACAACAAAATCAGCAAGAATAATAAATTTACCCACTTTGGTTGGAACATTTTCTAATATGCCTATAGGGTGTGAAATAGATTTATTTGCCATTGATAAGCACATATTAGTAGGCTTTAATTCACCTAAATCAAGCTTTTTATAAATTGAGAAAGGCATAAGACTCACACTAGCACCCATATCACATAGGGCCTTATCAAAATATGTACCACCTATAACACAAGGAACCATAAAACAACCCGGATCCTTTAGCTTAGGTGGGTATTTAGAATACATAGCCTTAGACTCTTCTACCAAAGAAACATAACCATAATCTTCAAGCTTACCCTTGTGACTCATAATTTCTTTTAAAAATTTTGCCCATGAAGGCATATCCTTAATGGCATCCACAAAAGGTATAGTTATAGTAAGTTCCTTCAAATAATTCAAAAACTTGCCGAATTGCTTATCAAGATTCCTTCTAATGAGTCTTTGAGGAAATGGCAAAACATTCAAGTTAACTTTAGGTCCTTCTTCCCTAGATGAGGTTATCTTTTCCTTAGGTTTATTAAGCTTATTATCATTTTCACTTGCATCCACAATATGATCATCATTCACAATAAGATTCTCATCACTTTTACTATTACTCTCAATCTTTTTCCCACTTCTTAACATAATGGATTGAACCGATTCATGAGGCAAAAACTCAGGTTGACTCGGTAACTTGCCTAAAGGTTTAGCACTAGAAGTGGCTTGTTGAGCCAATTGGTTTTCAAGTATCTTATTATGAGTGACAAGTTGATCAATTTTAGTATTTATTTGCCTAAATTGTTCCTCATTTTGCTTATTAGTTGTCATTTGATGATTAACAAATTGCTCCATCAAATTCTCTAAATGGGATTTAGGTTGTTGGGAGTTAAAAGGTTGCTTATTTGGAAAAGGTGATGGGTTAGGTAACTTGTTTATATGATTGTGATTATTATTATTATTATGAGGGTTCAATTGAGCATTTTGGTTAGACCAAGAAAAACCGGGATGTGTTCTCCATTGTGGGTTATAATAATTAGAATTTTGACTCATCCTTTGGTTATAATTCCCTTGAACAAAATTTACATCCTCACTAGACCCCTCACTACAATTAACATACATATGAGGTCCACCACATTTCTCACATACATGACTCACATTTTCAACATTGGAGTGAGAATTACTTACCATTTTTGTCAAAGCTTCTACCTTAGCCGTCAAAAGATTAATGGAATCCAATTCCAAAAACCCCTTAGCCTTCGCCATAGTGGGTTCTTCTCCCATGTAACCTTGCGAGGCTAACTCTTCCAACAAGGTTTCAGCTTCCTTAGCAGTCTTCTCCAACCATTTTCCACCTGAAGCAGCATTAACAATATTTCTATTTTCCTCCATCAACCCATTGTAAAAGATTTGAGGAATCATCCAATCCGGCAAGCCATGATGAGGACATTGCCTTTGGAGTTCCTTAAACCTTTCCCAAGAGGTATAAATGGTTTCATTAGACAATTGTTTAAATGTAGATATTTGATTTCTAAATTTTGCCGTTTTATGTGGTGGAAAATACTTATGAAGAAAAGCTTGTTTTAATTGGTCCCATGTAGTAATTGTCTCACTAGGTATACTAGCAAGCCAAATTTGAGCCTTTTCTTTTAAAGAAAACGGAAATAACCTAAGTCTAATGGCATCATTACTTACTCCATTAATTTTAAATGTAGCACACATATTAAGAAAAGTAAGGATATGAGCATAAGGGTCTTCCCCTTGCAAACCTCCAAATTGGTTATTTTGCACCATTTGAATGACAGTCGGCTTGATCTCGAAATTGTTATTAGCAATAGCCGGTGCCACTATTCCTCCAAAACTCTCCAAAATATTTGGCATTGCGAAATCACCAAGAGTTCTCCTTTCTTCACCCGCCATAATTGGAAAATTATGACCTTCCTCCAATTTAACACATTGTTCTCCTTCTACTTGCAAATTAAATTCCTCTTGTAGCTTCCTTCTAAGTTCCCTTCACAAATCAAAACAAAATACTTTTAGTCTAAAACGATTACCAAAAACTCTAATACTAAAACAAACAAAACGCAATATAAGAATTCATACATCAAAATAACTAATATATAACATACAATCCTAAAACATCTACTCTTTTGTATCAATCAATAAAAATTCATTTTGAGCCGTTCCCCGGCAACGGCGCCAAAATCTGATGGGGATTTATTTTAACCCTTAGTCTCACTAGACTGCATATAGAAGGAGTAGGGTGTCGATCCAAAGGGAACGGGTAAATTTTATATTGAAATAACAACAAGTAAATGGATAGATATCAATTTCATTTATAATCATGCAATTTATATAAACTCTAAACTACTTAAGGTAATTTAAGTTGATTTTAGATAATAGATTACTTAAAAGATAGGATGAATATACATTTTAACCAACAAGTTCATCTTTGAATGAATCAACAATTGTATGAATGGTATGAATGGAGAATTTAGCCAAGGTTCTTTAAAGCAACTCTCATTGTCAATAAAGAGTATTCTTACTTAGAGTCTATAAGCATTCTCATGTCATTATAGAGATAAATAAAAACCATGAAGCTCTATGCCAATTCTTTAACCCCTCAAAGTGAATCCCTTATCTCTAAGTGAATTCAATGCTTCAAGTAAATTTATTTGACTTTCCATCAAAGAATCCCAACTCTCATTGAGAATTAATTGCCTAACATACTTAGTATGGTGATCAAGCATAATAAGTAAATTCAAGCACTCAAACAAACTTAAATCATAATTCATACATGAATAGAATTGATCATTCATAAGATAAAATTAAATAGATGAACAACAAACTTAATTGCATAGTTAAAATGTATCAAAAGAACATAACCACAACAATATTACAATAAAGATAGAATAAGAGTTAAGAAAACATCACTCCCCAAGTGTTTACTTTCTAATTTGACCTTCTTATGAATCTCTTATTCCTTTGGCTTTGCTCTTTTGTCATCCTCTAATAATAAGTAAAAATAGAAAATCCAAAACAACTAAATGTTCTTAAGAGAAACACAGTCAAAAGAATACGTCCTTCTTCTATTCAAGTAACTATCCCTTTAAATGTTGTTCTTCCATCTATTTATATGTATCTTCTCTACAGATATGTCCCTTGATTCTTCACGAAAGGATGCTTTTGAAAGGACATGTTGTTTGGCTGAAAAATCAAGTGCAGAAGACACATCGTTTTGCGAAGCAGTACAATTGTCCGACTCGTGAGCCTCCTCACGAGTCGTGAATCTCTTTTTTTCTCTGGAGTCGTGATCCATATCACGAGTCATGAGCCTCCTCACGACTCGTGAATGTGCTGGCTTCTCGTGATCTCTTCCTTCGTACCGAGTCGTGACTGCCTTCACGACTCGTGAACACTTGCTTCTTCACTCGTGAGCCCTGCGCCTCCTTCTTCTCTCGTGAATGTGTTCACTACTCGTGATTCATGTCCAACTCGTGACTTCTGTCTTCAATTTCTCAAATTCTTTTCCATTTGTCCCACACTTCACCAATTTCTTCCTAAAACAAACACATACATATAAATTGAACATAAACACACGAAAATACAATTAACATTACATATTTAACTACATAAATATAAGGAAAACACACATAAAATAGTAGACATTTAACATGATATCAAACTGGAATATGATATATGTGTAACCAACCTTTTAGGTCACAGTGTTGTTGTTAATAGAGTGCATAAACAATGTCCTATTGTAATTCAAGGGAAAGAATTTCTTGCTGATCTTATTGAATTGCCATTTCGGGAGTTTGATATTATACTGGGTATGGATTGGCTATCTAGACATCATGTAATGATTAATTGTGAAGCTAAAACTGTAACTCTTATTGGTGCTGATGGTATTAGTTCGGGGCATTCGATCTAAACCCATAGCTAATGTAATAACGGCTATGCAAGCTAAGCGATTTCTGAGAAAAGGGTGTAAAGCTTTCTTAGCACTTGTGCTTGATTTAAGAAAGGAGATTGTGAATCTACAAGAGATTCCAGTGGTGAAAGAATTTCCTGATGTGTTCCCTGAAGACTTACGTAGTCTTCCACCTGATAGGGATGTTGAATTGTCTATAGAAATTCTACCTGGTACAGCTCCTATTTCGAAGGCACCTTACAGGATGGCTCCTTTGGAATTGAAGGAACTAAAGGTTCAACTATAGGAGTTGCTTGACAAAGGCTTCATTAGGCTTAGTGCATCACCTTGGGGTGCACCGATATTATTTGTGAAGTAAAAAGATGGGTCTTTGAGGATGTGTATAGATTACAGATAGTTAAATAGGGTAATAGTGAAAAATAAGTACCCTTTACCTAGAATTGAAGATTTATTTGATCAGTTGAAAGGTGCTGGAGTGTTTTCCAAGATTGATTTGCGAACGAGTTATTATCAACTTCGGGTTAAGGATGTGGATGTTTCCAAAGCAGCCTTTAGTACCCGATATGGGCATTATGAGTTTCTGGTGATGCCATTTGGGTTAACAAATGCACCGATTGCGTTTATGGATCTTATGAATAGGGTATTTAGACCCTACTTAGATCAATTTGTTGTTGTATTCATGGATGACATTTTGGTGTATTCGAGAAATGAAGCGGAACATGCTGAATACTTGAGAATTGTTTTACAGACTCTGAGGGAGAACAAGTTATATGCTAAGCTGAGCAAATGTGATTTTTGGCTTAAGAAAGCTTCTTTCCTTGGTCATGTGGTATCTTTTGAAGGCATTAGAGTGGATCTAGCAAAAATTGAGGCTATAGTGAATTGGAAGCCGCCTCGAAATGTGACAGAAGTGAGAAGTTTTTTGGGCTTAATAGGTTATTACCGTCTTTTTGTGAAAGGCTTTTCAGTTATAGCTGCACCACTCACTAAACTATTGAGAAAGGGCATAAATTTTGAGTGGACTGACCGATGTCAGGCAAGCTTTGATCAATTAAAGAAATTTTTGACAGAGGCTCGTTTTGACACAACCAGTTACTGGAAAGGAGTATGCTATGTATAGTGATGCTTCCAGAGTTGGCTTAGGGTGTGTGTTAATGCAAGATGGTAAAGTAATTGCCTATGCATCTAGGCAGTTGAAGCAGCATGAGCAAAATAATCCAACCCATGACCTAGAGTTAGCAGTAGTAGTGTTTGCCTTAAAAATTTGGCGACATTATTTGTATGGGGAAAAGTGAAGAATCTATATAGATCACAAGACTCAAATATTTGCTCACTCAAAAGGAACTTAACTTGAGGCAGCGAAGATGGTTAGAACTATTTAAAGATTATGATTGTATAATGGATTACCATCCAGGCAAAGCTAATGTTGTAGCTGATGCCTTAAGTCATAAAATGATGGCTGATATGATTGCACATCACTGTAGATGGAAACTTGCATATGATGGTGCTTTAATAGCACAATTGAAGGTTAGACAGTGTTTGAAGCAAGCAGTGATCAAAGTCTTCGCATGAAGGGACCCAGTCTGAGTATTCAGTGAAAGAGGATGGGGGTGTGTATTACCAGAATAGATTGTATGTTCTTGATGAAAAAGAATTAAGAAGAACAGTATTGAATGAGGCTCACAATACAGTATTTACTATGCACCCTGGTGGGAATAAGATGTACCAAGATTTGAAACAATGTTATTGGTGGCCTGGCATGAAGAAAGATGTGGTAGCATATGTCTCCAAATGTTTGACTTGTTAGCAGGTGAAAGCAAAGCACCAGTTACCCTCTGGTTTGTTGAATCCCATCCCGATTCCACAGTGGAAATGGGAGGATACCACCATGGACTTTGTAACAGGATTGCGCCTTACACAGAAAAAGCATGATGCAGTGTGGGTTATAGTTGATAAGCTGACTAAATTAGCTCATTTCATACTAGTTCGGATAGATTACCCTATGGATAAACTGGCAGAACGTTATGTAATTGAGATTGTTAGACTGCATGGCATTCCGGTGTCAATAATCTCTGATCGAGATCCGAGATTCACATCGAGATTCTGGTAGAGTTTGCAACAAGCACTAGGAACTTAGCTCCGTTACAGTACAACATTCCACCCTCAGACGGATGGTCAATCTGAACGAGTTATCCAAATCTTAGAAGATATGATGAGAGGTTATGTTTTGGATTTTGCAGGAAGTTGGGATAGATATTTAGCTTTAATGGAGTTTGCGTACAATAACAGTTATCAAAAGAGCATCGAGATGGCACCTTATGAGGCCTTGTATGGCCGAAAATGTAGAACTCCTATTTACTGGACTGTATTGTCAGAGCGTAGAGTCATTGGTCCAGATATTGTTAAAGATACAGAAGAAAGGGTACAAGTTATAAAGCAGAGATTGAAGGAAGCTAGTGATAGACAGAAGTCGTATGCTAATTTAAAAAGGAAAGACATTGAATATCAAGTGGGTGACAAAGTGTTTTTGAAAGTGTCCTCTTGGAGAAAAGTATTGAGATTTGGGAAAAAGGGTAAATTGAGCCCGAGGTTTATCGGCCCATATGAGATTCTTCAAAGAGTTAGGCCAGTGGCATACAGGTTGGCTCTCCCAATGGAATTAGCCAAACTTCATGATGTGTTTCATGTTTCTATGCTTCGGAGATATCGATCAGATGAATCTCATGTGATACTAGTTCAAGATGTGCAAGTACAGCCGGATTTCACTTATGATGAAGAGCCTATAGCAATTCTGGCTAGAGAAATTAGACAGCTCAGGAATAAGCAAATTTCACTTGTTAAAGTGCTCTGGCAACATCACGATTTACAAGAAGTTACTTGGGAGCCAGAAACAACTATGAAGGAACAACATCCGCACTTATTCAAAGCAGGTATGAATTACGGGGACAAAATTCTTAAGGGGGAGAGAATTGTAAGGCCCCTAACATGACCCTAATCTAATTTGCATATTTGAATGGGATTTTTATTTGATTAAGATTAAATTAAATGAGGAATTTGTATAAGTATGGGTCAAGAGGGGGTAAATTATCATGATATTATGTTTTGCATGAAAATAAAATTTTAAAGCATGGTTTAATGTTAATTAAGGGTGCAATTGAAGTGAAAGGTGTTAAGTTGTGGTAAATGTATTGTTTTGGAAACTCAAGGGTCAAATGTGAATAGAAATGATTGTTTAAATGTCAATTTGAGAGAAGGAATAAATGGATAGGTTAATGTTTGAAAGGAATTAAATGGAGAGGTTAAAGTTTAACATGCAAAAATTTGCTAAATTATTATGTAGCATGCAAAAGGTTAAGGGACTAAAGCGGGAATTATCCTCTGCTATTATAAAAAGCCGATTTTGAAGAGAGAGAAGAAAGAATGGAACGACATTTCTTCAAGAAAAACACAGAAATGTTTCTTTCTCTCTCTTTTATGATTCAAAGTTGATACCTTAAGTAATCTTGAAGAGGAAATTGTGTATGTTGATTAATCAAGAGTATAATGCATTAAACTTAAGGTAATTAAACTATTAATTGGACCCTTCATCATCATCTTCTTCTTTTCTTCATATTAACTGAAAAGAACGTCAACAGTGCTGGAAACTTGTATGTCGTTCATTTTGTGAAGGAGAAGAGGAAGTAAGGAAGAGCAAAGGAAAGGGTATTGCTAGAGATTGAAGACTTTGGGTTTGTCAGCCAAGGTATGGAAATTTAGGCTATTCATATTGCATGTGAAATTGATTGTTGGAACTGGGTAGGATTTATAGAATTCAAAGTTATGTTTTGCTGAATTTTATCGATGTGAGGTTGAAGAAGACTATCCTTGCCGAGTAGTGAATGTCTTCACGAGTTGTGAACTTTTGATCGACTCGTGAAGCTCTTCACGAGTCGTGCATCTTCTTCCAATGTTGGGTCACTCATGAAGCTCTTCATGAGTCGTGAACATTAGTCTGACTCGTGAAGCTCTTCACGAGTCATGAAGTATAGTTTTTCTTCTCCAATCATGAAACTTTTCATGAGACATGAGTTTTGGCCTTATAAGCTTCACTCGTGAACCTCTTCACGAGTCGAACATATCGTCACGACTGAATGACCTATCTGGAATGTTTTGCTCATAAGTCGAGTTATAGAACAGCAAATTGAATGATTCTTTTTGCATTGGAAAATAGATTTCTCTACCTATATTTCATAAGAAGCAACCTAAACATGAATCTGCCTTTAAGTACATGGAATTTAAGATTGAATCCGGACTAGTTCCCTAGACTGCACACAGAAACAGAATTCACAATAATTGGCATATCTTTTTGTAGAGAGGTTGAAATGTTACAAAATGAAATTCTAGAAAAATTAGAGACATGAAAGTATAACTTTGATGAAGAAATGCTGGTTTAAATCCTTCTAAATTTTACATTATAATTTATTCTAAATGACAGTCCACATGATTTGGTTTTTTTAAAATAGCCTGTAGTACTTTTCACATAACTCAAGCTATAGGTCAGATATGGAGATGAATTTTGATGCTCTGGAAACTAGACACATAGGGGGATAAAATTGTAGAAGATCATCTTGAATAAAAATGACTTTTTCCTTTCCAAGTGTGGCTCAAAAGTTAAGTCCGGTATGCTGCCCTATATAGATTGTTGATGCACTTGACTTTATGACTACTAATTAAATTGAGACAAATAGTTGTTTTTATGATAGTAAAATAGAATTAGACAGGGCATGTAATATGACTATCGATGAAAGAATTGTATGCATACATGTACATTCGTTGTGTATTTGAATAAAGATTAATGATGAAATACCTAACCTATACATGTAATTAAACTTGTACCTGATTGTCATGTGCCTAATTGATGTGTGCATATGTAATCCTATGATATGAAAGTGCACATGATCTGAATGATGATAAATGCATATATATATATATATATATATATATATATATATATATATATATATATATATATATATATATATATATATATATATATATATATATATGTAAACATGCTTATAGGAATAAGCCTACTATGAGCGAATGTACCCATAGGTATGTACATTTACGATTATGTACATGAATGTATGAGCATGTAAATGCCCTATGAGATAGAAGATGTTGTAGCATGACTATGAACATATGAGACACTTAATGAGAACCTGATCAAGTATTTGATATGATGATTATATGTCATGCCTATATGTCACGATGCAAACTTATAGTCACATGAAATGGATGAGCTCATTGTGTAATTTGGCTTATGAAATGTTCATATATCTGTTTATGCACCAGAGAACTTATAGTTTCACAAGACTCTATATATGTACAAATAGTATACTATGATTACAATCTTAATATGTGAATTGAAAACGAATATAGTTTTGCCTGCGATAGAGTTTTAGATGTGGATAGATAGGCACCTATAGGGAAATTACAGCTACCATAGTTTGGCCCAATTGGGTCCATAGTATATATGATCCCGTTTGGATCATGACCAGCCCTGTTTTGCTTGATAGACGACCCCGTTTGAGTCTGCTTGATTGGTCCATAGTACAGTTTGGCCCCGTTTGGGTCTATAGATATGATATCTTCGGATATCCTTCTTCTTGATACCGATGTGTATCCATAGTTCCCTTTATCCACCGATAAAGCTAAGGCAGGCTAAACGTTATTCATAGTATTGATTAAAAATTAAATAGTTAAAGTTATTTGACTAAAGATTGATATTGTGGATTACATTGTTGGTTTGCCCACAGGTATTATATTTCATTTGAATATGTTTACATGGAAATTGCTGTCTATATGAATTATGAAAATGAGAATACTTGTCAATTTTTTTGGGTAAAATGTTTTGGTGCATGAGAATATGTTTTATGCTTTAAAGTATTTGTTGTTAATGACATGATATGTTGTACATGTTATTTATTATACACATTGTATGTATATTTTGATGACCGTTGTGAGTGGTCATCCATCTATAGATATTCCTCATTAAGCTTTATAGCTTAGCATGGGTTATTCATCCGTGTAGGTACTGTTACCAAGACTTTTTCTCAGGGACGATCTCTACATCAGGAAGGGCCAACTACCGACTGTTAATCTTGATGTAGGATGTATTTGTAATAGTATTATCATATGTTTTGCTTTATGGCCAGTTATGTCATAAGATGTATATAACTTATGAGAAATGCTGTAACTCACAAGCAATAAAACTAAGAAGAGTATGCATGCATGTGATATACATAAGTAATATTCATATTGTATAGTATGCATGATACTAAGTATGAAATGCAATACAGGAATAAACTAGTAACACATATATAAGTATATGAACCGTATGACATGATTAAGGGAAAAATGATAGTTAAACAAATATATTGCATATGCATGATTAATAGTTATCAAATTATCGGTTAAATAGGGTTTTGCTTAGAGGGTGCTACAAATTGATCGTATATTAATGTTTGATGTGCTCATGATGATGACGTAGACGTGAAAAAGAAAGATATGAGAGTATGTTCATATATATGTATGCATTAATAAGGTCATTAATTAATCCATTTACTCCCACTATTTTATTGCAAATTAATAGCCCTCACTATATAATTCGAGAAAACCCGATGGTTTTTCTAGTGGGCCAATATCCAATCCTTGATATGTAATTTGACCTTGACTGTGGTCAACAAGCCAAACTCCATACCCTTGAAAGGTAGGTATCTCTATACCAATCGTGTCTCTACACAACTATTGGATCATTAGGTTATCAACTCTTGATGCATGCATATCGTATATGCATTCCCTAATCTTACCTCTAGAACCATTAGCCTTGACTGTGGTCAACAAGCTAATGGGCTAGCTAAGATGATCCATTTAATTAGATTTGAACATATTCGATATAATGTGAGCTTGACTGTGGTCAACAACCCACACTATAAAGAACTCTGGTTCTCCTCAAATTAATGGAAGGCTCATATACCTTAGTATTTGTTTGAGGGTTTTAGTTAATTAAGTCTCATCATACATGGTTGGCATACATTGGTATGCATCCTATATCTATCACATAAATATAAGCATACAAATATGGTATATTTATGGACTTTACTACATTGATTTCCCCGAGCCAAGAGGGAAATCAAAAGGTCACTTCTAGGTAGTATGCATGATTCAAATAAGAAAAATAATTACATTATCTTCAAGCTTGTTGGATCTCCATCCGGCCTATCTTGCTCCTTGATAGTGGTCTCCATCTCTATTTCTAATTCTAATCTAATTAATCTAATTACATATTACAATTTGAAAAGAAATACAAACAAAAAACAAGTGGCCGGGACATGAAAGTCCTCATTGGGCCAAAACATACATAATGCTCAATCACATTAGGCCTTATCCATAACTATCCATCATGCCAATCATACACCCTTATATGCATTTATAATGCATAAATTAATGGATTACTAACTTTGTTTCAACTCTTGAAACATACTTTTGAGTTATTTTAATAATGTGATCAAATTAGGAACCTTTTTCCATTTTGGAAACTTTCATTTTAGGAAACCTTTTTGCATGCATGTGTTCTTGCCTTAATAATCAATCCAATTGATTATTAATTAATTATTAATTGATTATTTAATTAATTACTCATATTAAATAATTAAAAGAATCAATTTTGGGCTTAAGATAAAGGGTAGGCCGAAACCCACCAAATTAAACCCTAAATGTGTTCACACACAAACTAGTTTTGTGTTTATTTGACCATTTGGGCCTTTTGGAATGAACCAAGCCCACTCCAGACCTTAAAAACCATTAATAAACTTAATTATTGTTTATAATATTTAATTTAAATCAACTCCTTGGGCCCACCAAGTCATTCACTAATTTAAACCAAGTCCATAAACATAATTAAGCCCATTAAGTGGTTTTAATGAATTAAAATTAATCAAATAAATTTAAGGCCCATTTTAATTAATCAAATTAATTAAAAACACTTTAATATATCAGATATATCAGATTTATAGGATTAAAATTCTTTCTAAACAAGAACACACGAAGAACATATCAAGAACACACAAAGAATACCAATTTATCGAACTTTTTGACTAAACTAGTTTTCATGCAAAACTTGTTCGATTTTAATTTCGTTTGATCCTATGGCTTAATATCACATATTAAAAGCATAAATTATCATCTAAATGATCTTATAATGGATCTATAAAAAATTAATTTAGAACAGCCCCTAAATCTACAATTTCTTCAGGCAAAAACCTAGATTCTTTTCTCAAAAGAATCGTTTTTTGTTTTCATTTTATTTATTTGATCACACATATATCAAGAAATCAATATTTCTCATTTATGAACAATTAAATCTGATATTTTAAAGTTCATGAAATAAATAACTCAAAAATAAAACTTATTCCGCAGAAAAATATAGAATTGTATATTCATGGCAAAACCGAGGCTCTGATACCATGTTGGAATTTATCGGTTACATGCATCTCATACATAAGTGGAATTTAAAATTTTTAACCAATATTACTGATCTTACCATTAATGTACAATATTCATATTAATGAGAATAAGAAAAATCACCTTTGATTTTCCTTCGTATCGGGTTATCGCAAACCACAGTGTCCAAAATCGAACACCTCTAATGAGTAATCCATACTAGAGAATGATAGAATGAACCAAAAATTGTTAGAGAACAAGGGGCTGGCCGAAAATCCCTTGAGATAGCAAAGGGAGGTGTGGCTAGGGTAGAGAGAAAAGAGGAGAAACTTTTCTTAAGTGTTTTCTCACTTAACCCTAATTCCTTATTATTTGGATTTTTATAGTTAGGTTAAAAATTCAACTTCATAATGAGATTGGGCTCTTTAAAATTGTTGGAGAATTATTAATTGGGCTTCTGGAATTATTTATAATTATTTGGGCTTAATTAAATCCAATTTAAGCTTTTTCATAAAAGACTATGCACAAAACCCACAAACTAGGCCCTTTGTACAAATACTTTGATTTAATTACCCAAATGAATTCCAAATCCAACCAAATTAAATATGTAGGCTCCATAATACTTATGTAACATATTTAATTTAATTTGGTCCAAGAAATAGGCCTCTAACACCTTCTGTTTGGAGTTGGCATGTGGCCCTTCTTCTGGAGGGCTTCTGCGCCAACTTCATTTCTTTGGCCCCTTTATAATTCCTCCAATGGACCTATTAATTATTATATCAGCCCTATAAAACTTATATTCCAATAATGATTAATTATGAAATACATTATTTCAATTACTTCTAATTTTACATAACATTTCTCAAAAGTTCTGCGAACAATTTAACTTGATCATAATTAATTAAACTCTTTAATTAATTATTATCTTATTCACTTTTCTATCCCCATAATAATATCAAATATTATTATCCTTGTTATTTTACCATTTTATCCTTTTTCTCTATATGCGTGTGACCTATTGGATTCCTGTCCATGTTGGCAATATAATGTGTAATTGTGAGTTCTATTCAAAACTCACATGATTTAAACTCCTTTAAATCATTTTATCAATCCTTATTGATATTCTTGATACATAATTATACAAGTCATGATTGGCCTCTAGCTAGGCATCATGACTACCCAAATGTCTGGAAAGTCAAGTGGTTTAACTATACCCTTCCATAGAAACAGTTACCGTGTAATTACTCCTTTCACCACTCTTATCTCAATTAGATTCTGAGTATGGATTTTTGTCAACTCATATAAATCTAATTATGTATGTTCTATTAATTTAACCATTGTACCCAAAATGCCCTCCATGGATCTCTATCCATCTTGGCATAGTACTCTAGCCAGAGAATCTTTGAATAAGGCAATTATATAATCATGCAAGATAACTTCCCTTATTAAATCTGGGATGGTGAATCCTTTGTCAATCACTCAACTATCTTTAAGTAGGTCATGATATACCCAATCTCCTAACTATGTTCAGTCCCAGTTGGAAGTAATCAGTTATGGAGTCAAAGTATACCACTTGCTACTTAAGAAAACTTTGGTGATCTCAAGTCTAAGGATACTTGCACAACCGCTATGAAGAGATTCCTCACTGACATAGATTTAATATCCATATGAGGATTCTTTTTGCAGGTCTCCAATGAACTTGTTCTTCTAACAAGCATCCACATGTTAGCTTTGATTATCTTTCATAATCACAATTATGAGAACCACTGCTTGAACCATTCAAGAAGCATAACATGTGCTAGTCAGTCTGAGTTAACAATGTCCTGTCTTGTTAATTCTATGACTACGGATATTTAGATATCAACACGTTTGCATGCAATAGACATATCATATCATGAACACTTTCATGATTGCCTTCGCACTGTGTTTATAATATCTAGGACTTCATTTATTAATTTAAGATTTACAAACTCATGTATTTAAACATAGCATTAATAAATGAATGATGCCTTTTATTAAGAATCTAAATTCATATATATGAAAAACATCCCTATTACATGGGCTCTAGGGCATACTCTTTAACAAAAAAAAGGTATTTTCATATCAGTTTTAGTGCTATAAGTTAAGTCTAAGAGAGCAACAATAAGCTATTAATAGTAAATACATTAACTATTTCATATAGAGGAAAAATGATGGAAATTGTTACGAGGTGTATAACTAATTTAAGGTGATTAAAATGTACATGATAAATGTAATAATATTAATAAAATGAGTATTGATATTATCATGTCACCATATTTAAATAAATAATTATAGTATGGATATAAATAACAAAACTCAAACCAACAGTGTGAACAACATAATTGTAATGTGCTTAATTAGTTAAGCTCAAGGTGTATTGGTTTTGAATAATCCTTGAAACTATTAAAATGTAATTATATATAATCGATATTGAAGCCTTACTTTGATAGGCATAAATCTTCTAAGGCAGAGAATTTTACCTTAATTATTATAGTTTATGTATAACCTTTAAGTAATCTTTTAAATAATCTTTTGTGATAATAGGTTAAGTTTTCCTATTTATTATTCTAAGCCTAGTTGCTGAATTCTAGAATTAAGTAACAATATTGTCATATTATGAAATAATTACGTGAAAAATAATTGAATTGGGACCATTATAGTAATAAGTAAATAATTTCTTTAGAGCAACCCCTCTTAATGATACAGAGAAATTTTTCCCAAGTTTATTAAACTTCAAACTGAGGATTAGCTAATTGTATAATTTAGTTTAAGTATTTCTATTACCACAAAGATTCATTCCTATTATTGAATTAGAGTATTGGGTTGCAACAACTTCCTATTAAATAATTATCGTTAATTACTTAGTTGAAAAACTAAACGTTTAACATGTGGCTAGATATCCTTGTGATCTAATTGGCTATTAAAGAGAGATTATAGCTGTTGATAAGTGATTAGCAGTGAAGAGTTAACTTATATGTGATTTAAATTCATAAGCTATAAGAACACTTTACTATAAAGCTAAATACTGGACTCTAAGAAAATGTCTAAATGATAAATATTTGAGCAAATAAAACGTGTATTACTTATAGTAACGGCTATGTTTTATTGGATTATAGTAATATGATCTTAAGTATTCTTAAGCAAAATGAGCAATAAGAGTTAGCTCGTAATATAATAAATGTATAGAAAAATGAAAGTATCCTATTATAAGATTAATTTTAAAATTATAATAACATGGTTATATATATACACGCATTTGCAACTATTGAAATAGATACCTCAGTTTAAAGTAAATGAATATATAAAATGAGTATATGTAATTATGTATAAAGAGACACAAAAGATTGCCATAATGAATAAAAAATGTGCTTTTTATGAAATATAAAAGTATTATACAAGCATAGTAGTTGAATGTTTAAGCATGACGATAGATGTTGTTGTTGTACTTATATGATAAATTACATGCTTTTGAATTGGTCATAAGTATGGTATAGTAGTAATCATGTGTGTACATGATAACATGTTTATAGAAAATCTTTTATAGGAATATGTGGATGATAATCTTGCACTCAGTTATATACGAGTACGTACGTACGTAATGTATCAACCTAATAGGCTATGAATAGTAGTAATGCATGCTAATGAGATATAAATGAACATGGAATTAAAATGTTAATAAATAGAAGATAAATTATTATAAAGTATTACTACATGAAGGAATAATTGACATGATATAATATGACCTTGCTTATACATATGATATGCCATATTTTAAATCTTTAAGAATGAGGCATGCTTTATGACAAGCACATGAACAAGTATGATACATTACTTGATTAACATAGCATGATTATGTTAATATGTGATATCTAATGATAGCATGTTAAAAATTATTTGAATCATTATATGAACTTTACATACATAATTATGCCATAGCAACAATATATATATCCTTTGATTATTCATGTGCCAATTGAATAGTATAAGTTTAAGCATGATATATGAAAAGAGAATTAAATAGAGTATTTCCTACAATTAGAGTTCAACTGTGGATAGATAGGCGCCTATAGGGATATTGCAGCTGCCACCATTAACCTTTTTAGGTCTAAAGTATAGTTGATCCTACTGGATCATGCATAGCCCGTTTGGGTTATTTGTTGACCCATTTGGGTTCTTGACCGGTCCACCGTATAGTTGTCCCTATTTGGGTCCATAGTTTTGATATCTTTGGATGTCCAATATTTTGATATCCTTGGGTATCCACCGATCCCATTATCCACCTTTAAAACTTAAGCAGGCTAAGTTACAGTATAATTGCATCATAGTCTATTTTAGTATAGTAAGGCATATGTTTATGAGTTTTTCTAATGCATGTATTATATTCATGGATATACTTATATATATGTATGTAGATCAATATATATGAAAAATAGAAATTTGTGGATGCTATATTGAATGTAGGATTACATTGCTGATTGACAACGTTATATTTTTAAAGTATAGGTACAGTGTAAGCATTAAAGTATAATTAACCTGTATTATAGATGGTGTTCATGATTGGTTTTAATCATAGAAATTATTTCACAAGTTTAAATGTATGGAATATACCGAGAAATTATATGATATATGTATGTTAAATGAATTGTTGAGCTATGATAATTCATTGTTTTTATATATATAACATGTAGTGACTAAAAGTATTATCATGGTATTCTCATGATAACTCTATATTTCATTTGCTGCATTTTGAGTGTATGCATCGATGACTGCTGGGAGCAGTCGTTCACATGTTTTTGTTCCCCACTAAGCTTTAATTATGTTTTATCCATGTAGGTTGCCAGCAAAGATTGTATTCGTCGAGATTATATCTGCAGTGGGATGGCCAACACGAAAGAAAACCACAAGTATAGCTGATGATGTTGAATTGTATTATGTTTATCCATGATGTTTTGTACCTATGTGTATTAGTTGTGAAGTTTGTATTGACCAAAGAAACTTAGTTGTGTGTAAAAGTTTTACTATAGAATCCATATGTTGGTTTTATAAAAAAAAAAAATAGGCTTAATATTTCAAGTTAAGGTGTTTCAGTTAAATATAGGTCTAGGATGTTACAAAGATCAAATCTTGTGGCTTAAAACCATTCCTATTGCCGAATACACAAACATAGAGCTAGCACTCACGGTTTTAAGCCATCTTTGCAAGTGTGTGTGTGAGCATAGACTGGTGTGGCATAAAGGCTGCTCCTTTGGCATTGGTGTTTGAGATTAGCAGTATATAAGTCTATCTTATATATTGTCCATAGCAAAAATCAAGTCTTAAAGGCATCCAAAGTTGTAAGTTTTTCATAAAACCCTAAAATTGCATGTTTCAATATTTTATCGTATATTGCGTGGCATGAATGATCAAATTTTTAATTTTTCCACTGTGTGATCTTCATGTTTATGCCATGTGATATCACTTCAGTGGTATCAGAGCTGGTTCATGCTGATTTTAATGCTTTGGATGCATTACATCTTGAATCAAAATCGTTCGTTGCATAAAATCGCAATGCTGAAATTTTATGTTTTGAGTTTTTTGCATTGTTTTAGTGTAAAAATGATTTTAAATGATTAGTTAGGTATTATAATTATTATGACATGTTTATATACTGTCCTAAGATGTTCTTAGAGCTGTTCATGGTCGGATTTAATTATATATACCTAATTGTACATGTTAATCTTGAAACTAGGTGCTAGTTTGCATGATATTTGATTGTTAACAACTAGTTTCTCAAAATTAAATGTAAAAACATGTTTGGCATGTTTGTAAGTGATTTTTAAATATTAATAACAGGTCTGGACGTATTTTAAAAGTGGTTTTAATTCTAGTTCATGATAATTTAATTGATTAATTTACAAATCACCTAAATTAATGACTAGTTTGTGTTTGTTGCATGTTTAATCAACATTGTTTGTTTTGTTTTGATTAAAATGGCAAAAACACATTTAGATCAGATCTGAACAAAACCTTAACTCAATGTTTATGAACTTATTTAAGTTATTAAATGTAATGCCTTCTTAACTAAATTTAAGACCTATACTGTTCATTAATACCCTTATAAATATTAAGTTATTATTTTAATTTTAATGAAAAATTTGCAATATAACGGCTTAATTTTCCTTCATTTCCAAACCTGCAAAAGTCAAATTACGATCCCAATAATATTCCTCCTACTCCCAGACTCCAATCAACAATTCACAACACTTTTATAATCACAGTTCATCATACACATCACACACATCTAATCCATACTATATTCATTTGCATCCATCAAACTCATAAATTAGGTTAATATTACATGCCAAAAATTCTCATTCTTGACATAATAATTTACATATTATTACAAGACAAAAGTTCAAAATCATGGCCTTCTATGTACATACCATTTCTTCAATTGTCATCTTTTAGCACCTGTCCCTGCGCGCAGTTATAAAACTACACGCTAAGCAAATCTAATTGCTTAGTGGTGGATACATTTACAAAGAATTTCAAATAATTTAATTTGTGCATTTAATTTTATTTAACCACTATTATTTATTACACTCTTATAACTTCATAAATTTATAATTTATTCATTTCATGCCCAATTACTCATTAAATAGTCTCAAAACTTTTCTTTCTTATTTAATTTCAATAATTTACCAGTCAGAATATAAATTTACCATTTTATCCCTACAGTTGACTTTTCCTGTTATGTAGACCAACTTTGACCTTCGGTTGACTTTTTCATATTATTTATTTTAACTCCGATTTCGACTCAATAAATTTCTTCCGACACCAAATTAACTTTAATTTCGTAAATTATCATTTAGTCCCTGAAAATTTTTCTTAAGTGTAAAATTACCATTTGTTCCCTATAATTTTCCTTATTTATAAATTTTTCCCTTTTTATTCAAATGGATTATTTTATCCCTTTTAATTATATTTTACCGGTAATTGACTATTTTGCCCTTCATTAGATGTAAAATTACATTTTTACCCTTGTTAAATATATATACTTCATTTTTCATCTTATATCATTTTTGTTCATATTTTTACTATTTCTAAAGCTAAAATTTTTCTTTTTACACAGTTTTATTAAAAATTTCCATTTTACCCCTAGTTATTGATAGTAGAAAAATCCATGAATCGGATAAGCAGATAAGTAAATCCAGTCACCGGGAGTGTCCACACTGCTTGGGAGTATGCGACTACTCCTTGGACTATCAATAATAAGTAGGCTAACAGAAGCAGAATAATCAATAATTTTCAGAGCAATAACATAGTATAATAATATAGAGACAAAACACCGCGGGGTAGTTTCCCCTATAGCTAGCCATACTATCCTAAGGTCCTGGGTTACCCACTGACGCTAAGGGCATAACTTTTTATTTATTTTATGTCATTATTATATTATTTTTCATGATAACGATGTTATAGTAACCTATATAGAATTAGATTTCTAATCATTTAAACTTCTCAGCTGTACATTTTTAAAAGATATATAGAATATCATCAAAATATAGCCAAATCAACTGTTTTACTCATATTAGCCATTCAGCCACAATGGAAATTTTCACATTCATAGCCTTTAATCGTTCCTTTTTATACTATATTTATTTAAACATCATTATAGCAAAATATGCTTAATTTGCACAAGATTTCTTAAAGTATCACAACTTCCATTATTATGTACTTATATACATATTCACACACCCTTATTATTTTTCATTTTTATCAAGTTCATTATTCTTTTTACATCCTGTATTGTCCATATATAACCAAATAAAACATTTAATATTAAGTTACATAATAATTACCTAAAGAATATCATTCGGCCATCACTAGGGTTCCAACTTTTAAATTATTTTCTTCACTAAAATGAGTTCATACTAGTTTAATTCACCACAATATCAAGTTATTTCAAATTAATTCATCAATTAACCCTAGTTTACATAGTTACATAATAGAAATTTCAAGGAAAACTCATAAAAAAATTGAAATTAATTGTAAACTGTATCCACTAACCTTATTTTAGCTTCCTTATCACTTATTCCACCTTGTCTTTGTCTTTTCCTCCTTTAGATTGGCCTTCCTCCTTTTGTTCTTCTTTTGGCAAAAAATACAAGGAAGAAATTTATCAATTTAACTCAACAATTAAAATAATTTAAACACACTACTATACTCCCCTAACCATACTTTACATGCTGTTACAAAATCTCTCTCAACTTCAAGCTCAAACTCATAAAACTATCAAAGTGTGCCTTAGAGATTTTTCCTCAAGTATTATACTTTTTGACCTTCTCTTGCTTCAAACTCTTTCCTATGTGAGAGAGTAGTGATTTTTGAGTATGGGGATAAAATTTCAGCTGAAGATATGAAGAGAAAAAGCTTGAGAAGAAAAAGGAATGGAGGAAAGGAAACCTAGAGAGAATTTCGGTTTTGATGAGAAAAAAGGGAGAAGATGGTCGAATTTTCCAGAGATTTTCTATGTGTTTCTTCCTTATATAGGGTACTAAAAATTTGTAAAAGGAGAGGCCAAGATTTAATGTGTAACTATTTAATCCAATGGCCTCAAAATTTGCCACTTGTCACTCATCTAGGGTTTTAGGCTTCTCCTACCATCATGAGCTCACACACACATGATTCTTACACCAAAATATCATCTCATATAAGATTCTTACACCTAACGACCCGATTTCGATTTTTCACTCCAAAATATGAATTTTGGATACCGATATCAGATTGTCTTAAAATTTTTCCTTGTGTGTCACTATATATTCAAAAATATATGGTAAAAATTTTAGCTTATTCCGACATCATTTCGATATACTTTTAGCTTCAATGGCCTGTGCAGCCAATCCGAAATCCGAATTTTTAGAATTATTAGAATTGATATTTTTCAGTGTCCCGTGTGTCACTACACTATGAATAACATGTATATGAAATTTGAATTCAATCGGAGGTCTCTAAGGCCTCCAATTGCTTAGTCAAAATCTTAGTCAAACCTACGTCGAGCCTTGAAATTTTTCTGCTTTTGCCCTTTTGGAGGTCTATTTGACCTCAATTATCATTAAAATTTTACCGCTAGACTCCAGTTAACACGTACTTTCATTTTTAAAATTAATATCACATTATCCGCCGGTCACCCATCCTCGAATTTTCTTGGCCCGGGCACGTTTAATGGAGCACTCATTGCAACCTTTCTATCCTAATCAACTTTAATCACTACTAAACTTATCATAAAATAATTAATCATGCACAACAAATAAAAATTTGGGGGTGTTACATTAAGTGGCTGATAAAATAGTTTTAAGTGTTTGTGCATCGTTTATGGCATTATGTGAGCATTAAACAACTAGTTTCATGTTGTTTGTTTGTTTTGTTGTTAATGCCATGTATGATATATGTTCTTCTTAAATTTTTATGTTTTAATTCATGTCGGTTCATAATATTTGTATTTTTAATGTTTATGGGCTGTATGACATAATATTAAAAATGGCAAAATTAAAAATTATACTAGAGTTGATTTATGGCACAAATCTAACTAGTTTGTGTTTTGAATTTTTAAGAGAACTTATTCAATAAAGGATTTAGACCATTGGGCTTTGGCCCAGGCCCATCACGGGGTCTTCTCTTAAAAGTTCAAGTACACAGTTTCCACTAATGGGCTTGTGATATGAGCTTGAAAATCTCATAAATATTGTGTTTTTATGTGTAGTTTTATTGAGAATAGTGTTTATTATTTTGTTATTTTATTTGTTCTTTTTTGCTTTTATGTGTTTTGTGTGCTTGTGGATGTTTTGCTTGTTTTTTTTAGGAGAAAGGAAATGATTTGGAGCTTAAAGGAGATCATTTGGAGAAGAAGGAGAAGGAGTGGGGCTACAAGGGAGGTTGCGACAGCTAGCGAAGCAAACTAAAGCCTGGGCATGTCTTGTCGTGAGCGCGACGGAGGGTGGATAAGGAAGTTGAATTTTGAAGAGGTGCACTTTTTCATCAACAATTGCAACTTTGATGAAGAGTCATTTTTGAAGGGATATCTCTTTATAGATACATATATATATATCAAGTTGAACAGAATTTGAGAGGGACAAATTTTGGATTTTGATTTTGTGATCTTAAGAACAATAGTTTTCTTTAGTGTTTTAGTTTAATTTTCATGTCTTGAAGAAGAAGACAAGCAAGGGAGAAGATACTTTTTGTGGAGGAAAAAGGGTTGAGAGATCCCCTTTTTCTGTTTCTTAATTTTATTTCTTCCTTGTAAACTTTAAATGAATGTTATTTTTTGTATTTAATTATATATGAACAATTACTATTGTCCATTTACATAATTAATCTTTTAATGTAGAATTTGCTATTGAAATTTTATTAGTATCATTATAGGTTAAGGAAAAAGACCTTAGATGGCAATTCCTTCTCTAAAAATAATCATAATGGTCATAAATAAGAGAGTTAGAGAGAGCAACGTCTTATTGAAAGTTAATAGGAAACTCATTGTCAAAGCATAGTTTGAGAGATCACATGTGGAGATAATTTCTATAGGTTGGTAATTAATCTTAAAATGAGTAATTAGAGGCATACTAGTTCATTAACGAGAATTGAGAATTAGCACTTTAATTGCATGTTTTAAACATTCTAATTCATATCGAGAGAGTGGATTAGAAATATATTCTAACTTGGATTACTAATAAGATTAAAACATATTAATTAAAATAATGTTAACAAGTGCATGATCATTGAATTTTATTATCTTTACTGTCTTCTTTGATTATATTTAACTAAGATTTAATTAATTTATGCAATAGAGTAGTTTAGAATTAATTTCCACTTATAAGCGTCGTAAACAAGATTAAAATTGAGTAGTAATAGTGGGTAATTTCAATCAACATTTCCTCGTGGGATCGATATCTAAAGTACTATAATCGGTACACCATATACTTGCAGTATTTAAGCTTTTAGAAAAAGCATATCAAGTTTTTGGCGCCATTGCTGGGGAACATGTTTGGTTGAATTATTGCATTATGAATCTTGATTTAAGATTTTGGATTATGATATTTAATCTGTTTTTGTTTTGTTGTGAATTTTCAGGATTTGTCAGTTCATGCCGCGTACAAGGAGTTCGCAAGAAGAACTTGAACCATTGAATCTAGAGATAGAGAGATTTATTTCGAGTAGCCGCAAGTCTAATAAGAAGAAAAATTGGACTAGAAGATTTACCATGGCTGATGAAGAGAATCCACCGCGGTTGATGGACTTTGCCACACTAACATTGAGTGGTTCTCAACAAGGGATGGTAAGACCAATGGTAAATGCGAATCAATTTGAGATTAAACCATCACTTTTACAAATGATTCAAAATAGTATACAATTTTATGGTTTGGCAAATGAGGATCCTAATGCTCATTTGGAAAATTTCTTAGAAATATGCGATACCTTTAAAATTAATGGGGTTTCGGAAGATGTAATTAAGCTTAGGCTTCTTCCTTTTACATTGAAGGACAAAGCAAAAGCTTGGTTAAATTCCCTAACTAGGGGTTGTATAACAACTTGGGACCAATTATCCTAAGCATTTTTATCCAAATATTTTCCCCTAGCCAAAACTGCCAAAATTATAAAGGATATCACTACATTTGTTCAATATGATACTGAATCTTTGTATAGAGCATGGGAGAGATTTAAAGAATTGCAGAGAAGTTGCCCACATCACAATCTACCAAGGGAGTTGCTGATGCAAACGTTCTATAATGGAGTGAATCCAACTACTAGAGGCACAATAGATGCTGTAGTTAGTGAATCTCTTATGAGGAAGACAATGGAGGCTGCATTCGAGTTATTGGAGGAGATGTCCATGAACAATTGTATGTGGCCAACCGAGAGAGTAAGAAAACTTAATGCTAATACCAATGCTAATATTAGGGGGGTCTATTCAATAGATTCTGTTGTGGCATTGCAAGCCCAAGTAGCTGCATTAATCCAAAAGATTAATAGCTTGGGAATGGGAGGAAATCCATAAAATGAGTGCACTATTTATGGCCAACTAGGTCATGGTAATGAGGGTTGTAGTTTGGGCATGAGTAGTACAAATGAGCAAGTCATCTTTTTACAAGGGCAAGGACGAGGAAACCCCTACTCAAACACTTATAATCCTGGTTGGACGAGTCACCCAAATTTTTCATGTGCAAATAATAACAATCAAAATAGAGGTGTAGGATTTCAACAACCTCAAGATAGGTTTAGAGCCTTGGAGGTGAAGGTAGATAGGTTTATAGAGGAGCTTAATTTAAAATTTACTTCACATGAAGATAATCAAAAGAGGTTAGAGACTAAATTTGATCAAATAACAAAGAATCAAGCCTCATTTATTCATAACTTAGAAGTGCAATTAGGGCAAATTGCCAAGGCTTTACCTTTCCGGTTACAAGGAAATTTACCAAGCAATACGGAGGATAATCCTCGCAAACGTTTGAAGGAAGTCTAGGATAGATTTTGGATTATTTATATTTATATTTTAAGTTGGCTTAGTGGTTATTTGCATGTTTAATTTCTACCTCCATTTTTATTTTGTTTTATTTTTTTATTTTTATTATTTTATTTTCACATTTATTTGAGATACCTACACAGTTTTATTTTTATTTTTTATTTTTATTTTTACAGGTTCTTTTGTAAAACTAACATTTATTTTTACTATATATATAATATACACAAAATTATTATTTTCTGTAAAAAAAACCACATGAAGTATATTCCTTATTGCGAGCGCGACATGGTTGTGTTCGATGGATCACAAGGTTCTGTCGTGAGCGCGACATCATCGCCCTTGTGACTGTTTCATCATGAGATTAGGCACTTGGGTTCTGTCGCGAGCATGACATGCCTTGCGAGCTAGATAGGTTCAAATACCGTGTCTTGTCGCGAGGTCGAGATAGGACAGATAATTTGAAATTTTGAGTTTTTTGGCAGCCTTTTCACCTCACCTATAAATACCTAAAACCCTAATCTATACCCTTCACCTTCCCCACTATAACTGCTCTACGTTTTTTTTGTGTTTTGAGATCTCTAACATTTTTCTTCTTCTCCTCATCTTTTCTTTTTACTTAATCTTGTGGAAGAGATTTGCTTGGTTTGAAAGTTGTGCTTTCTTCTTCTTCAGTAGCTTTTGTGATTTTAGCTCGATTTTCACAGAGTTTTCCATCCTGGTTTGCACCAAATCTGTGGGACATAAGGATAAGCAACCTGTAGCAGAGCCAAGTTCGCCACCGCCTACTACTGATTACCTCCAGGATAGGTTTGAGTGTCCTTTTCCTATTTATTTTGAGGAGGAAGGAAAAAAATTTAAAATTTTCAGCACAAAAACTTATGTGGGTATGCTACACTTAGTTACTACTTTGCTTAAGGATCTAGGGCTTACTGCACAATTTGATAAATATGTCAAATATATGAAGTGGAAAAAATTTTCTAGTATGACCTTGCCTATTAGGAAGAATTAGGCCATTGAATTTTTTGTTACCTTGGCATATGTGGACAATAAAAAGACTCATTTTAAGTTTAAACATTAGGGTGCTGAATTTATTTTTGGGTTTGATGAAATGCATGCATGCTTGGTTTGGTTTTCCTTTGAATGGAAAACATTTTAATGCTAATTTATTTGATCACCGACCCATTTGGACTACAATAACTGGCTTAAATGAATTCAACAACAAAAATGCATCCAATAGACTTATTAGGGATAATGTTGTGTTCTTATTTCATAAATATCTTTGTCATGTATTATTTGGACGAGTCGAAAGCACCAAGGTTCAAACTAAGGATTTATTTGTGCTTGATTTGTTGTTGTAGCATAAAACACCCTGTTCCATAGATTTTATCTTTGATGGTTTATATCATGCATCAATTGCTAAAACCAAAATGGTGGGAATGTGTCACATGGTAACCAGAAATATTCTAGGGTGTTTAGGTGATTTGGATAATTTTGTTGTGGATGAAAATGAGCCTGTTACTTTAATGGATATCCGCTATTTGCATAACTCACATGTATTAGATAGAGGTGTTTGGCCTTCGTGGTTTATCTTTCAGTTTGTGCAGGATGTTGGTGCTCGTCGTGCTAAGGGTAAAGGTAAAGCCCGTGAATCTTCAACTGCTACAGCATCTGATGATTCGGATGGCAATGATGATGAAGATGAATCTGGACAAGCTAGTGATTCGGGTGCTGGACACAATGATAGTCCTGGACAATATGCTGGTTTTGAGCAAGGTGAAATTGCGGGAATGCAGCAGGTTATGTCCCATTTAGATGGCATTAAAGCTGCAAACCAAAGCATGGTGGTCCGTATGAATTCACTAGAGGCCACTGTGAAACAAATGCATAAGAGCCACAAAAGTTTAAGCCACTAGCTTCTTTCTTTCTTTCGCCATCAGAACATTCCATTTACTCCTTTTCCGTTGGGGTCCCCAAGTGGATCAGTTGAGTAACGTTCCTTTCTCTCCTATATTTAATTTTTATTATTTTTTTTTGTGATTGTTTGTGTTGTGTTTTTGTTTGTCTTGTGTGTTTGGTTTTGGGATTTTTCTCGCACAATAGGGACATTGTGTCCTTTAAGTGTGGGGATGGGATTGTGTTTTTATTTGTGTTAGATTTTTAGGTTGTTTTTTGTTTGCATAATCTTGGAGGATTTTTTAGTTGATGAATGCTTTGTAATATAACATGAGATAATTTCATTGGCACAAGATTTTTGGTCTAATTAGCAAAATTCTTGAGGAATATCAGTATTTATTTTACGTTGACATCTCTATATGCATAGTGAGGGTTATGATTTAGCAAAGCATTCGAGTATAGGTACTTTTTAAGTTATTTATCTTTTCACATGAAATATGATTATTTTGGCAAATCATTACTTAGAGTAATCCACCCTATAGCTAAGTGAGCTTTTGAGCTTTTATATTGATATATTTTTTTGTATGAGAGCCTTGATATATCATATACTCTAGAACTTGCTTTTGGTAAATTTCAAGATTACATTTAGTATAAGTTATGCATGAGAAATGATAAGGGCACTAGGTTATAGCCAATTTAACTTGCTTAAATGGACCACCCTTTTGACTTTAGGTAGCTAATTTTGAGCTTGAACCAAATTTTTGTTGTTCCGACACATAATTAGCCTCAATCCAATTTTTGAACAATGAACTTTTCTTTTGGTAACCTCTATGTGTAGAGGATTAGGATTGCTGTGTCTTTGGAGACAATTTTTTTATTGAGTATTAGCATGATAAATAGTTAGCTCCCTTTATTAGTACAAGTCCAATGTTAAAACAAAAGCTAGTAGAAAGAAGAGAAAAAGAAAGAAGAAAACATTTTAAGAAAAACAAGAAAAATTTAAAGAGTGATTCAAAGAAAAGGAAACTAGCACAATGAATGGATAATAGCAAGGGAGTTAGAATAGTAAGTTAAAATTTCTTGAGATCATGCTAAGTTGTTTTGAGTCTCTTTTGATATGGTGATCACTATTTTTCTCTATACATTATGAGCTATCTAACCAAATTGTTCCTACCCTTACCTAAGCCAAGTTACAACCTTGATTAAGACCCTTTGATTTCATGAATTTGCTTATACTAGTAGTGGAGATATTTATTCAATTACAAGCTTATGGTATGTAATGGCATATTAAAGGAAAGAGTGAAACACTAACCTTTAAGCATTTGAGTGAATAAATAATTAAGTGTTGTGCGAGAGTTACTTTAGGAAGTGTTTTGTATAAAATAGTCTATACATGTGTTAAGATATTTAATTTCTTAAGTGCTTATATTCTTGTGCTTTGAAATTTCCTAATTCTCCAAATGTGCATGGGTGTTGAGTTGAATAGGCAAAGATATTACTTGAGAATTTGCAACTTGAGACTAAGATACATAGAGATGAAGTTGTAACATGAATTTTTCCAAGTGGTCATCAATTATGAATGCAAGCTCCATTATTGTGTGAATGTTTGGTATGTGTTGTTTGATGTTATTTTCTTGCATTTTGAGTTTTTGCTTGAGGACAAGCAAAAGTTCAAGTGTGGGGAATTGGCTTAATTAATTAAAAAATGGACTTTGTTTTATCCATGAATGTTATACATATTTGTTTGCTTGTTTTGTGTGATGAATGAATATGCATGGTGCATTCATAGGCCCTGGATTATGTAATTAAATATGGCCTGCATGCCATTATGGATTATTGTAAAAGTTTCATTTATTTCTTAGTATAAAATTTATTTGAAGACTTTGTAAATCAAGATGAAGCCCACTGGAGTGGAGAAGCCCAACTTGAAGATTCATATGTAATAGTATAGAATCTTAGTTGTAGGGTTTTGGGCCCATGTTTGTCATGCTTTACTTTATGCAATTATATATATATGCATGCTATGAATGGATGACAAAGCATATGCATGTAAGCCATAATAAAATGAATCCCTAAAATAGTAAGTCACAAAGTTACCTTTCTAATTCAAAACATGTCAAAGCATCGTTCATCGGTCACGTAGACTAGGAGTTCTAGATGCGCCCGATTATCTTTGTGAGGCATGGTTTGTGAATGTAGGTTGGACTTAACATGGAAAGGGATGCCCGAACCTATGCAACTAATAAATGGGTTTGTGCTAGAACATCTTAAGATGTTAGCCCATTTGATCCAAGAGTCATGTACGAGACATGATTGGAGTTTTCCAACCTAAGTAACTTAACTTGTTAGGTGTACAAACTCAACTTGACTAATAAGTTGTTGTGAAAAGTGGATCTTGGCCCACATTAAATCACTAACACGAATTATTTAAAGGGATATTAATTCGGTTTGTGTGATTTTATTAAGACCTCATTTAATCTTGCTATATTTATATTATTGTAGATTGAAAAATGGCTTCTTTAAACAACAACTTTTCATTGCGATTGGTCCTGGAAAAGGACAAACTGAATGGCACCAATTTCATAGACTGGTCTTAAAACTTGAGAATAGTTCTTAATCAAGATAAAAAGTCGTATGTTTTGGATGCACCCTTGCCCGAAGAACCTTCTGGGAGCACCTCTACAGTTCAAAAGGAAACTTTTGAGATTAAGAAGAGTGACTCCAATGATGTGACCTGTTTGATGCTAGCCACTATGGTGCCCGATTTGCAAAAGTAATTCATGGACCAAGAGGCCTATGCGATCATGGTGCACCTCAAGGAGATGTTCCAAGAACAAGCTTATCACTAGAGGTTAATGACAACAAAGGCCTTAATTTCTTGTAAGATGGCTACGAGTACTCCTATTAGTACCCATGTACTCAAGATGAAAGGGTATCTTGATACTCTTGAGGTACAAGTCCCGAAGGAATTAGCCACTGACTTGATCTTAGGTTCATTGACCGATGATTATGATCCATTTTTTATGAATTATAACATGTATGCAATGAACAAGACAGTCACTGAGCTTCATGGGATGCTTTAGAATGCTGAAGAGAACATTCAAAAGACCAATCCCGTACTGATGGTTCAAGGGGGCATTAAGAAGGGAGCCACTAAGAGAAAGGGGAAGGGAAAGGCAAAACCCAAGAATGACCAGGCATGGCCTAAGTCTATTGGGAGTGCACCTCAGGCCCAACCCAAGCCCAAGGTGAAAAAGCTCAAAGAGAGTGAGAGCACATGCTTCCATTGCAACAAGTTAGGGCATTGGAGGAAGAACTGCGCTCTAATTAAGGAAGAACAAAAGAAGAATGGAGCCAAGGTGTCACATTCTGGTATTTTTGTTGTTGAAATTAACCTTTCTATTTCTATCACTTGGGTATTGGATATCGGTTGTGGTGCACACATTTGTTCAAATGTGCAGGGGCTAAGAAATAGGCAGTTACTTGGGAAGAATGAAGTGGACCTCCGTATGGAGAATGGAGCACGAGTTACTGCCATGGAGATAGGCGACTATCAACTCACTTTACCTTCTGGACTTTGTTTAGATTTAAAAAATTATTATTATGTGCCTACTATGAGCAGAAACATTATTTCAGTTTCATGTTTAGATATGGATGGAATTGACTTTGTTATTAATAGTGGCAATATTCATATTCATCGCCAAGGCATTTTATATGGCAATGCTATGTTACAAAATGACCTTTATATCCTTAATCTACAAAACAAACAGTTCATATACAACATTAATACAAAGAGGGTTAAATTAAATGAATTGAACCCTGCTTACTTCTGGCATTGTCATTTAGGACATGCAAATGAAAAATGCATTTCAAGACTTTACAAATCTAGAGTGCTTGGGTCATTTGATTTGGAATCTTATGAAACATGCGAGCCATGTTTGCATGGAAAGATGACAAAGAGTCCTTTTAACAAGAAAGGTGATAGGACCAGTGACTTATTGGGATTAATACACAATGATGTATTTGGACCATTAAATACACAGGCTAGAGGTGGTTTTAGTTACTTCATAATGTTCACAAATGACTTCAGTAGATATGGCTACGTCTATCTAATGAAGCACAAGTCTAAAACTTTTGAAAAATTCAAAGAGTTTAAGAACAAAGTAGAAAACCAACTTGGCAAAAGTATAAAAACCATTCGATCAAATCAAGGTGGTAAATACTTAAGCCAAGAGTTTGATAGTCATCTGAAAGAGTGTGGAATTATTTCACAGCTTACTCCTCCTGGAATACCACAATGGAATGATGTATCCGAAAGGAGAAATCGAACTCTATTGGACATGGTTCGATCAATGATGAGTCAAGCTAATCTTCCTATCTCTTTTTGGGGTTATGCATTAGAAACTATTGCATTTCTATTGAACTGTACTCCAACTAAAGTAGTTGAGAAGACACCATACGAGGTATGGATTGGGAAAGAACCCAATATGTCATTTCTTAGGATTTGGGGCTGTGAAGCACATGTTAAGAAATTAACATCTGATAAACTGGAGTCCAAATCTACTGTCTGCTTATTTATGGGTTATCCCAATAAAATAAAGGGATACTACTTTTACTCACAAGCCGAGAACAAAGTATTTGTTGCTCGCAAAGCTGTTTTCTTGGAAAAGGAATTCCTTCTTAAGAAAGACAGTGGGAGTAAAGTAGAACTTGGAGAAATTCAAGTGCCACAAACTTCTATAGAGGATAAGTTAGAAATGGGATCAAGTTCATAACCAGTTGTGGAACAAGAGCCCATTGCACAAGAACCTAAAAGGTTCGATAGGGTACGTAGGGAGATTGAGAGATACATATTTCTAATCACCGATAGTGACACTATTGAGTTAGTGGATCGTGAGGATCCAAGTACCTACCAAGAAACTATTGAGAGCGTAGACTTGGAAAATTGGCTTGAAGCCATGAAATTCGAGATGCAATTAATGTACGATAACTAGGTTTGGACCTTGGTTGATCCACCGAAAGGTGCTAAGGTAATTTAATGCAAATGGCTATTTAAAATTGAAGCTAACAAGGCCTACAAAGGTAGACTAGTAGCAAAAGGTTTTCGGCAAACTGATGGTGTAGACTATGATGATACCTTTTCACCTGTAGTCATTCTCAACTCCATTAAGATCTTGCTTTTCACAGCTCCATATCATGATTATGAGATATGGCAAATGGATGTCAAAACTATTTTCCTCAATTAAAATCTACTTGAGGATGTGTATATGACATAGCCTGAGGGTTTTGTCAATCCCAATCATCCTAACAAGGTTTGCAAACTTCAAAAATCCATTTATGGATTAAAGCAAGCACCCCGAAGTTGGAATCTCCATTTTGGTGAAGCAATCAAAGAATTTGACTTCCTAAAAAATGAAGATGAGCCTTGTGCGTACAAGAAGGTTAGTGGAAGCATAATAGTATTTCTAGTCCAATATGTGGACGACATCCTTTTCATTGGGAATGACATTCCAACATTGCAAAAGGTTAAGCAATGGTTGGGGAAGTGTTTCTTAATGAAAAACTTAGGTAAAGCCGAGACAATACTAGGCATTCGGATCTATAGAGATAGATCACATCGGCTTTTAGGACTAAGTCAAGAAAAGTACATAGACAAAGTACTAAAGCATTTTAGTATGGGAGACTAAAATAAAGGGTACATACCTTTGGCCTTGGGAGTTCCTTTGACTAAAAAATAATGTCCTAAAACCAAAGAGGAAAGGGACAACATGAGTAGAATCCCATATGCATCTACTATTGGATCTATCATGTATGCTATGTTATGTACTAGGTTGGATGTTGCTCATGCACTGAGTACAACCAGTAGGTTTTAGCAAGACCCTAGTGAGAAGCACTGGTCTATTGTAAAGGGGATTCTTAAGTACCTGCGAAGGACTAAGGATCACTTCTTGGTGTATGGTGGTCAAGAAGAGCTCGTCATACAAGGTTATGTTAGTGTAAGCCCTAGCCCCAATACATTGTAATAATACACTTTAGTTAATAAATGAGGCATTTGTTTTATCTATTGTATTCCTGTGCATATCAATCGATAGAACTATCCAAGAATGTTGTTTCATTTTAAGTTATCATGTGCGAGGCACATGGTTGTAAGACCTTGAAATAAATGAGACTTCATTCTAAATATCCCTAGTCAGTCATTGTTATGGGAATAACAAATGAATTAAGACTAGTATGCTCTCTCTGATAAGTTGAGTTCTGTCTTATGGATCATAAGGACAAGAGTGTCAATCAGAGATCATAGATACATGTTTAGAACATGGTATCTGGATTCGATCCACTCATGAGAACACTACATGGTACAAGTCATAAGTGTTTCTTATATGCAAGTTTTGTATCGGAGTTCTTAGACCTAAAATCTCTATGAAACTCTTTATGAACTACTGTGTGCTTTGACATATAGCTAACGTGCTCGTAACAGAGTGACAAGTATGGGTATGCTTGGGTATGCATTGATTCATGTTAGAGAGCATGAGGGAAGTGAAGGGATTACCCCTCTCTATAAGAGAGAAAATATCATCGGCCACTTGATTAGTGAACTGAGAAGTGTATGGCCATACCGAGATGAAATAATGAGCAATCATTATTTATCTGAGAGTTCAGTGTCACTGGAATATCAAGAAAGAAATTAATATATATAAGGATGACTAGTTCCATGCCTTATATTAATTCTGATATTTATGGGTAAGGGACTATGCAAAATTGCATTAGGTCACTAAATGCCATATGTATTTTCATTTAATTTGGAATGCTATAATATCTTGCTAGAGAATATATATAACCTTTGAATTAATTTATTAATTTGATTGCCAACATTAAATGGACCTATAGGATCGTACACAAAACATTGGGCTTAAAATATTTAAATAAAGTATTGGACATTAATTTGGGCTTTTAATTAAAGTCAAATTAATGTATGTAATGGGCATTATAAATGCTATTGGACCTTGGCCCATGAGAGAGAAAAATTCAGCCCACAAGGTTTAATTTTAATTAATTAATTATCTTGTATTAATTAAGTTAATTGAGTATTAAAGCCTAAAAGAATTTAAATTAAATTAAATCATTTACATAAATAATGAAGTGGCTGAAATTCCAAGATAAAAATCAAGGAATTTCAGCACATGCACATTAATTATGTTAAGTGATTTTATTTAATTAAATGTCTTGTGTTTTATTTTAAATTTAAATTTTAAATTCAAAGGAGTTTAAATCAATATATATTACTTATTTTTAGGAAATGATTGAAGTTGAATTAATTATCTTGAGATAGTAAAATTCAGATCAAACATTTGCCAAAAGATAAGGATATATATTAGAAAAGAAATAAAACCCTAAATAAGAAATAGAGTGCTTTTGGCATGAAACCCTAATTTCTTTTAGTTTTGGCGTGAACTTCTCTCTCTCTCTCTCACTTAATTATTTTGGCCAATTTTCACAAGGGGAAAGGATTGTTCCTCATTCTCTTGTGCTCTTGGGTAGTAATAGCAACCTAAGAGAAGTATAAAATCAAATTTTGTAGCTTCAAACCATAGCCATTACACAATACTTATTTTGAGAGCTAGCAATCTCGATTTAAAGCCGTCGGTGTAATTGTGTGTGTGAACATAGAGAGGAGTGGCGTAAAAGGCTATTCCTTGGAATTGGTGGCGAAGGTCTAAGGCTAAGATATCCTCCTTTGTTGCTGGTCATCATCAAAATCATGTTTTAAAGGCATCTAAAGTTGTAAGTTTTGAAACCTTAAAATTGCATGTTTTTTATTCTTGTCTTGGAATTGTATGGCATGTATGATCAAATTTTATTATTTTCTACTGTGTGATCTTTATGTGCATACCATGAAATATTCCATCAGTGGTATCAGAGCCTAATCATGCTTATTTTAGTGCTTTAGATGCATGAAAAATTAATTAAAAAATCGTTATTTTGAAAACATGCAATGCTGAAATTTTATGTTTTGAGTTTTTTTGCATTGTTTTGGTGTAAAAAGGATTTTAATTGATTAGATAGGTATTATAATTAATATGACATGTTAATATACTGTCCTAAGATGTTCTAGTAGCTGTTAATGGTCGGATTTAATTAATAATACCGGATGGTACATGTTAATATTAAAACTAGGTGCTTTTTGGCATGTTAATTGTTAGTTTAACAACTAGTTTTAAATAGTAAATGTAAAAACAATTTTGGCATGTTTGTAAGTGATTTTTAAAGATTAAATATCAGGTCTGGACATATTTTAATTTTGGTTTTAATTCTGGTCCATGACAATTTAATTGATTAATTTTAAAATCACTTAAAATTATGACTAGTTTGTGTTTGTTACATGTTTAATCAACATTGTTTGTTTTGTTTTGATTGTAATAGTATAGAATCTTAGTTGTAGGTTTTTGGGTCCATGTTTGTCACGCTTTACTTTATGCAATTATTTATATATGCATGCTATGAATGGATGACAAAGCGTATGCCATGTAAGCCATAATAATATGAATCCCTAAAAATAGTAAGTCACAAAGTTGCCTTCCTAATTCGAAACATGTTAAGGCATCGACCATCGGTCATGTAGACTAGGAGTCCTAGATGTGCTCAATTATCTTTATGAGGCATGAGTTGTTAATGTAGGTTGGACTTAACATTAAAAGGGATGCCTGGACCTAGGCAACTAATAAATGGGTTTGTGCTAGAACATCTTAAGATGTTAGCCCGTTTGATCCAAGAGTCATGTACGAGATATGATTGGAGTTTTTCCTACATAAGTAACTTAACTTGTTAGGTGTACAAGCTCAGCTTGACTAATAAGTTGTTGTGAAAAGTGGATCTTGGCCCACATTAAATCACTAACGCGAATTATTTAAAGGGATATTAATTCGGTTTGTGGGATTATAAATAAAACCTTATTTAATCTTGCTAAATTTTGTTGTAGATTGAAAATGGAATCTTCAAACAACAATTCTCATTTGGATCGGTCCTTGAAAAGGACAAATTGAATGGCACCAATTTCATAGAATGGTCTCGAAACTTAAGAATAGTTCTTAAGCAAGAGAAAAAGTCGTATGTTTTGGATGCACCTTTACCTGAAGAACCTGCTAGGAACGCCTCTGCGGTTCAAAAGGAAACTTTTGAGACCAAGAAGAGTGACTCAAATGATGTGACCTATCTGATGCTGGCCACTATGGTGCCTGACTTGCAAAAGCAATTTATGGACCAAGAGGCTTATGAGATCATGGTGCACCTCAAGGAGATGTTCCAAGAGCAAGCTCGTCACGAGAGGTTCGTGACAACAAAGGCCTTGATTTCTTGTAAGATGGCTGCGGGTACTCTTGTTAGTACCCATGTACCCTAGATGAAAGGGTATCTTGATACTTTTAAGAAGCTTGAGGTAAAAGTGCCAAAGGAATTGGCCACTGACTTGATCTTAGGATCATTGACTGATGATTATGATCCATTTGTGATGAATTATAACATGCATGCAATGAACAAGTCAGTCACTGAGCTCCATGGGATGCTTAAGAATGCTGAAGAGAACATTCGAAGGACCAATCCCGTATTGATGGTTCAAGGGGGCATTAAAAAGGGACCCGCTAAGGGAAAGGGAAAGGGAAAGGCAAAACCCAAGAATGACCTGGCTCGGTTCAAGTTAAGTGGGTGTGCACCTTAGGCCCAATCCAAGCCCAAGGCGCAGAAGCTCAAAGAGAGTGAGAGCACTTGCTTCCATTGCAACAAGATAGGGCATTGAAGGAAGAATTGCGCTCTGTTCAAGGAAGAACAAAAGAAGAATGAAGCCAAGGCGTCCAGTTCTGGTATTTTTGTTGTTGAGATTAACCTTTCTGTTTCTACCACTTGGGTATTGGATACCGGTTGTGGTTCTCACATTTGTTCAAATGTGCAGGGGCTAAGAAATAGGCGGTTACTTGGAAAGAATGAAGTGGACCTTCGTGTAGGGAATGGAGCACGAGTTGCTGCCATGGAGATTGGCGACTATCAACTCACTTTACCTTCCGAACTTTGTTTAGTTTTGAAAAATTGTTATTATGTGCCTGCTATGAGCAGAAACATTATTTCAGTTTCATATTTGGATTTGGATGAATTTGATTTTGTTATTAAAAATGACAATGCTCATATTCGTCGCCAAGGCATTTCTTATGGCAATGCCATGTTGCAAAATGGCCTTTATATCCTTGATTTACAAAACAAAGAGTCCATATAAAACATTAATACAAAGAGGGTTAAATCAAACGAATTGAACCCTACTTACTTCTGGCATTATCGTTTAGGACATGCAAACGAAAAACGCATTTCAAGACTCCATAAAACTGGAGTGCTTGGGTCATTTGACTTAGAGTCTTATGATACATGCGAGCCATGTTTGCATGGAAAAATGACAAAGAGTCCTTTTAACAAGAAAGGTGAAAGGACTAATGGCTTATTGGAACTAATACATACCGATGTATGTGGACCATTAAGTACACAAGCTAGAGATGGTTTTAGCTACTTCGTGACGTTCACAGATGACTTCAGTAGATATGGCTATGTCTATCTAATGAAGTACAAATCTAAAAATTTTGAGAAATTCAAAGAGTTTAAGAATGAAGTAGAAAAACAACTTGGCAAAAGCATAAAAGCCATTCGATCAGATAGAGGTGGGGAATACTTAGGCCAAGAATTTGACAGTCATCTAATAGAGTGTGGTATTATTTCACAACTCACTCCTCCTGGAATGCCACAATGGAATGGTGTGTCCGAAAGGAGAAATCGAACTCTGTTGGACATGGTTCGATCTATGATGAGTCAAGCTAATCTTCCTGTCTCTTTCTGGGGTTATGCATTAGAAACTGCTACGTTTCTACTAAATCGTACTCCAACTATAGCAGTTGAAAAGACACCATAAGAGGTATGGACTGGGAAAGAACCCAATATGTCGTTTCTCAGGATTTGGGGCTGTGAAGCACATGTTAAGAAATTAACATCTGACAAACTAGAGTTAAAATCCACTGTCTGCTTGTTTGTGGGTTATCCCAAAGAAATAAAGGGATACTACTTTTACTCACAAGCCGAGAATAAAGTATTTGTTGCTTGCAAGGCTGTTTTCTTGGAAAAGGAGTTCCTTCTCAAGAAAGACAGTGGGAGTAAAGTAGAACTTGGAGAAATTCAAGCGCCACAAACTCCTATAGAGGATAAGTTTGAAGTGGGATCAAGTTCACAACCAGTTGTGGAACAAGAACCCATCACACAAGTACCTAGAAGGTCCGGTAGGGTACGTCAGAAGATTGAGAGATATGGATTCCTAATCACTGACAGTAACACTATTGAGTTAGTAGTTCGTGAGGATCCTACTACCTACCGAGAAGCTATTGAAAGCCCAGACTCAAAAAATTGGCTTGAAGCCATGAAATTCGAGATGCAATCAATGTACGATAACCAGGTTTGGACCTTGGTTTATCCACCGGAAGGTGCTAAGGTAATTGAATGCAAGTGGCTATTCAAACTCAAAGCTGATAAGACCTACAAAGGTAGACTAGTAGCAAAAGGTTTTCGACAAACTCATGGTGTAGACTATGATGAGACCTTTTTGCCTGTAGTCATGCTCAAGTCCATTAGGATCTTGCTTGCCATAGCTGCATATCATGATTATGAGATATGGTAAATGGATGTCAAAACTGCTTTCCTTAACGGAAATTTACTTGAGGATGTGTATATGACACAACCTGAGGGTTTTGTCAATCCCAAGCATCCTAAGAAGGTTTGCAAGCTTTAAAAATCCATTTATGGATTAAAGCAAGCATCCCAAAAGTTGGAATCTTCATTTTGATGAGGCAGTCAAAGAATTTGACTTCATCAAGAACGAAGATGAGCCTTGTGTGTACAAGAAGGTTAGTGGGAGCATAGTAGTATTTCTGGTCCTATATGTGGACGACATCCTTCTCATTGGGAATGACATTCCAACATTGCAAAAGGTTAAGCAATGGTTAGGAAAATGTTTCTCAATGAAAGACTTAGGTGAAGCCGAGACAATACTTGGTATTCGAATCTATAGAGATACATCGAATTGGCTTTTGGGACTAAGTCAAGAAAAGTACATAGACAAAGTACTAAAGCATTTTAGTATGGGAGACTCAAAGAAAGGATACATACCTTTGGCTTTGGGAGTTCCTTTGACTAAAGAACAGTGCCCTAAAACCAAAAAGGAAAGGGACAACATGAGTAGAATCCCATATGCATCTGCTATTGGATCTATCATGTATGCTATGTTATGTACTATATTGGATGTTGCTCATGCACTGAGAATAACCAGTAGGTTTTAGCAAGACCCTGGTGAGAATCATTGGTCTGCTGTAAAAGGGATTCGGAAGTACCTGCGAAGGATTAAGGACCACTTCTTGGTGTATGGTGGTCAAGAAGAGCTCATCATACAAGGTTATAACGATGCTGCTTTTTAGACCAGCACTCAGGATTCTAGATCGCAATTTGGGTTTGTTTTTGTTTTGAACGGTGGTGCTATCAGCTAGAGAAGCTCGAAGCAAGAAACCGTTGCCGACTCAACTACAGAATCTGGGTATATTACAGCGAGTGAGGCTGCAAAAGAGGCTGTTTGGATTAAAAATTTTATTTTTGGATTAGGAGTGGTCCCAAGCATCCTAGATCCATTAAAAATTTTCTATGACAACAACAGGGCCATCGCACAGGGCAAGGAGCCCCGGTCACACCAAAAATCCAAACACATACTTAGGAGGTACCACCTGATCAGAGAAATCATTGATCATGGAGACGTCAAGGTTAGCAAGATAGCAAGTGAAGACAATGTAGCAGATCCTTTGGCGAAACAGTTGCGTCCAAATCTGCATGAAGCTCATTTGAGAGCATTCGGTCTCAGGGCTATGCCCAATTGGGACTAGTGCTAGTGGGAGATTGATAGTGTAAGCCCTAGCCCCAATATATTGTAATAAAACACTTTAGTTAATAAACGAGGCATTTGTTTTATCTATTGTATACCTATGCATATCAATCGATAGAACTATCCAAGAATGTTGTTTCAGTTTAAGTTATAATGTGTGAGGCACATGATTGTAAGACCTTGAAACAAATGACACTTCATTCTAAATATCCCTAGTCAGTCATTGTTGTTGGAATAACAAATGAATTAAGACTAGTATGCTCTATCTGATAAGTTGAGTTCTGTCTATGGATCATAAGGACAAGAGTGTCAATTAGAGATCATAGATACATGTTTAGAACATAGTATCTGGATTCGATCCACTCATGAGAACACTACATGGTACAAGTCATAAGTGTTTCTCATATGCAAGTTTTGTATCGGAGTTCTTATACCTAAAATCTCTATGAAACTCTTTATGAATTACTGTGTGCTTTGACATACACCTAACGTGCTCGTAACAGAGTGACAAGTACAGGTATGCTTGGGTATGCATTGATTCATGTTAGAGAGCATGAGGGAAGTGAAGGGATTACCCCTCTCTATAAGAGAGAAAATATTATCGGCCACTTGATCAGTGAACTGAGAAGTGTATGGCTATACCGAGATGAAATAATGAGTAATGATTATTTATCTGAGAGTTCAGTGTCACTGGAATATCAAGAAAGGAATTAATATATATAAGGATGACTAGTTTCATGCCTTATATTAATTCTGATATTTATGGGTAAGGGACTATGCAAAATTGCATTAGGTCACTAAATGCCATATGCATTTTCATTTAATTTGGAATGCTATAATATCCTGTCAGAGAATATATATAGCCTTTGAATTAATTTATTTAATTCATTGCCAACATTAAATGGACTTATAGGATCGCACACAAAGCATTGGGCTTAAAATATTTAAATAAAGTATTGGGCATTAATTTGGGCTTTTAATTAAAGTCAAATTAATTTATGTAATTGGCATTATAAATGCTATTGGACTTTGGCCCATGAGAGAGAAAAATTCAGCCCACAAGGTTTAATTTCAATTAATTAATTATCTTGTATTAATTAAGTTAATTGAGTATTAAAGCCTAAAAGAATTTAAATTAAATTAAATCATTTAAATAAATAATTAAGTGGCTGAAATTCCTAGATAAAAATCAAGGAATTTCGGCACATGCACATTAATTATGTTAAGTGATTTTATTTAATTAAATGTCTTGTGTTTTATTTCAAATTTGAATTTTAAATTCAAAGGAGTTTAAATCAATATATATTACTTATTTTTAGGAAGTGATTGAAGTTGAATTAATTATCTTGAGATAGTAAAATTCAGATCAAACACTTGCCAAAAGATAAGGATATATATTAGAAAATAAATAAAACCCTAAATAAGAAATAGAAATAGAGTGCTTTTGGCGTGAAACCCTAATTTCTTTGGGTTTTGGCGTGAACTTCTCTCTCTCTCTCACTTAATTATTTTTGCCAATTTTCACAAGGAGAAAGGATTGTTCCTCATTCTCTTGTGTTCTTAGGTAGTAATAGCAACCTAAGAGAAGTACAAAATCAAATTTTGTAGCTTCAAACCATAGCCATTACACAATACTTATTTTGAGAGCTAGCAATCTCGATTTTAAGCCATCGGTGCAATTGTGTGTGTGAACATAGAGAGGAGTGGCGTAAAAGGCTATTCCTTGGCATTGGTGGTGAAGGTCTAAGGCTAAGATATCCTCCGTGGTTGCTGGTCATCATCAAAATCAAGTTTTAAAGGCATCTAAAGTTGTAAGTTTTAAAACCCTAAAATTGCATGTTTTTTATTCTTGTCATGGAATTGTATGGCATGTATTATCAAATTTTATTATTTTTCGCTGCGTGATCTTTATGTACATACCATGACATATTCCATCAGGTTATACTGATGCTATTTTTTAGACCAGCACTTAGGATTCAAGATCGCAATTTGGTTTTATTTTTATTTTGAATGGTGGTGCTGTCAGTTGGAGAAGCTCGAAGCAAGAGACCGTTGCTGATTCAACTACAAAATCTGAGTATATTGCAGCGAGTGAGGCTACAAAGGATGCTGTTTGGATTAGAAATTTTAGTTCTAAATTAGAAGTGGTCCCAAGTATCCTAGATCCATTAGAAATTTTCTATGACAACAACGGGGCCATCGCACAGGCAAAAGAGCCCCGATCACACCAGAAATCCAAACACATACTCAGGAGGTACCACCTAATCGAAGAGATCATTGATCATGGGGACATCAAGATTAGCAAGATAGCAAGTGAAAACAATGTAGCAGATCCATTGATGAAATCGTTGCGTCCATATCTGCACGAAGCTCATTTGAGAGCGTTCGATCTTAGGGCTATGCCCAATTGGGACTAGTGCTAGTAGTAGATTGTTAGTGTAAGCCCTAGGCCCAATACATTGTTATAAAGCATTTAATTTAATAAATGAGGCGTTTATTTTATCTATTGTATTTCTGTGCATATCAAATGATAGAACTATCCAAGAATGTTGTTTCAGTTTAGGTTATCATGTGTGAGGCACATGGTTGTAAGACCTTGAAACAATTGAGATTTAATTCTAAATATCCCTAGTCAGTCATTGTTATGGGAATAACAAATGAATTGAGACTAGTATGCTCTCTCTGATAAGTTGAGTTCTATCTTATGGATCATAAGGACTAAAGTGTCAATCAAAGATCATAGATATGTGTTTAGAACATGGTATCTGGATTCGATCCATTCATAAGAACACTACATGGTACAAGTCATAAGTGTTTCTCATGTGCAAGTTTTGCATAGGAGTTCTTAGACCTCAAATCTCTATGAAACTCTTTATGAATTATTATGTACTTTGACATACACCTAACGTACTCGTAATAGGGTGACAAGTATGGGTATGATTGGGTATGCACTGATTCATATTAGAGAGCATGAGGGAAGTAAAGGGATTACCCCTCTCGATAAGAGATAAAATATCATCGGCCATTTGATCAGTGAACTGAGAAGTGTATGGCCATACCGAGAGGAAATAATGTATAATCATTATTTATCTGAGAGTTCAGTGTCACTGGAATATCAAGAAAGGAATTAGTATATATAAGGGTGACTAGTTCCATGCCTTATACTAATTCTGATATTTAAGGGTAAGGGACAATGCAAAATTGCATTAGGTCACTAATTGCCATTTGCATTTTCATTTAATTTGGAATGCTATAATATCTTGCTAGAGAATATATATAGCCTTTGAATTATTTATTAATTCATTGCCAATATTAAATGGACCTATAGGATCGCACACAAAACATTAGGCTTAAAATATTTAAATAGAGTATTGGACATTAATTTGGGCTTGTATTTAAAGTCAAATTAATGTATGTAATGGGTATTAAAATTGCTAATTGTACCTTGGTCCATAAGAGAGAGAAAATTGGCATTTAATAGGTTTATTTCAATTAATTAATTATCTTTGGATAATTAAGGTAATTGAGTATTAAATCTTAATAGCATTTGAATCAATTTTAATAACTTAATTAGGGGTGATTGGCCAAAATTCAAACGAATAATCCTAATGAATTTTGGCATGTATAAATCTCTAATGAAGTGGTTTGTTTTGATTAAATATCTTATGCAAATTTAATTTAATTTGAATTTAAATTCTAATAGAATTTGAATTAATTTATAACACTTAATTAGGAAGTAATGGAGGCTTAAAATAATTCCTAATTCTAAGGGATTTCGGCACACACATTATTTTCTTAATCTAGTGATATAAATTGATTAATTATATTTGTCTTAGTTAAATTTTTCTCTCTCTTTGTGCTGCCATTCTCAAGGGAAAAGGACTCTTCCTGATTCCTTTTGATTTTGGGGCAGCAATAGCAACTTAAAAGAAGAACAAGATCAGATCTTGTGGCTTCAAACAATTCCCATTGCCGAATACACAAACATAGAGCTAGCACTCATGGTTTTAAGCCACCTTTGCAAGTGTGTGTGTGAGTATAGAGTGGTGTGGCGTAAAGGCTGCTCCTTTGGCATTGGTGTTCGAGATCAGCAGTATATAAGTCTATCTTATATATTGACCATAGAAAAAATCAAGTTTTAAAGGCATCCAAATTTGTAAGTTTTGTATAAAATCCTAAAATTGCATGTTTCGATATTTTGTCGTATATTGCGTGGCATGAATGATCAAATTTTTAATTTTTCCGCTGCGTGATCTTCATGTTTATGCCATGTGATATCCCTTCAAAGTTAAGCAAAATTACCATTTTTCCTTAATATTAATTTTACTTAAATAACCTTAAAATTTGTTTACTTAATGTGTTAAATTACTATTAAATTCTTCCTTTATTTAATTTCTTCATTTAAATTTATACAATCTAGTTAATTTGGAAAATTACCATTTAGTCCTTAAATCTTTCTTTTTGCCACTGTTTATTTTATTTAACTAAAAAATTTCACCTTTTTTTTACCTTTAGCCTTTATTTCACCTTAGATGGAAAATTTCCATTTTAGTCCTCCTATTAGCTTATATGGTGGCAAATTACGTTTTAGTCCCTGAACTTTTTTTATTTACAAATTTGCTCTTTTTCACCTATTTCATTAATTTAACTTCTTTAATCACAATTTCAAAGTCAAATTACCATTTTACCCTTATCTTCCCGTGTAATTACATACATTTTTGCCCTTTTTCACCTATTTATTCCCATTTTTCATCTTTTTCATTATCTTCTTACATCTTTGATATCTTTTATGTTATAATTATCTTTTTTTTCTGTTTACTTACAAAATTACAATTTTGCCCCTAGCAACAACTAGTGAAAATCCTCAAACCGGATAGGTAAGATGAGGATTCCAACAATCTCGATACACTGGAGGGATCGTACGACACGAGCGTGATAGCCAAATCTCCAATATGTCCATGTCAAATGTAAATGCACTGGAGGGACCGTACAATATAGGGTACGATACTAGATTATCTAGTGTACCATATAATGTGCCGACAAGACCAATTTTCGTATACATACTCATCAAATCTCACTTTACATCGCGGTATGTCAGCTCCTATGGCTAGCCATCATATCCTAGGGTCCTGAATTATCCACTGTCTACTAAGGGCAATGTTATTTTTATATAACATTATGTTCCACATCATTATTCATATTTATTAAATTTTATCATTATTCTTTTGACTTAATTTACGCTTACTCACACTTGCCATTAACATATTTCTCATTTTTATGTATAATTTCACAAGGAAGTAATTAAACCATGCCATTATTCCATCACATACCATTCGGCCACTTCCTAAAGTTCCACCCATATTATGTTTTCTCCTCTAATTACATATCAGTCATATCTCTATATAAATTTCAAGCATCATCATACTCATATACATTTGATTTACATTAAAATCATTAAAGTTACTATACTTCCATCATTATGTATATTAAACCATTATTGTATACACTTAATAATTTTTATTTTAATCACACCCATTATCTTACTTATGCATTATAATGTCTAAATACACTTAAATACGTTAATAAACATAAATCTCACTTAGGTTTACCCAAGGTATACCATTCGGCCTCTTTAGGAACTACTCCCTTTAATTTGTTTTCTTTACTATTTTAAGTTTATGTTAGTCCAATTCATCATTTTATCAAGCTATATTAATTTATTTCACTAATTTACTCAACTATGCATAGTTACATAATGTAATTTTTGGAATAATTCAATTGAAATTGATGAAATTAAATATAATTTGTATCCACTAACCTCTAGGTAGCTTGAAAAATACCTACTCCTCCTTCTCTTTGCCCTTTGGCTCCTTGTTCTTCTTTTTCTCTTGTAGTTCCTCTTTAGGCCAAAATTAGAAGGAGGAAATTTATAAGTTTATGCTATGATTTAAATCAAATTAAAGTTACTAATAATTCTCCTAATCATTCCCTAAATGACTATTTAAAAATCCCCAATTAATTCCACTCAAAACTCATGAATTCACCAAATTAGGTCATTTTTCTCTTACCTTCTTTCTTTGATTTCTTGGCTTCCTTTGATGCAAGACCTTTCCTAGGTTAAAGAGTAGGAAATTATGAGTGTGAGGTTAAATTTTGGGCTTAAGATTTAAAGAGAAAAATCTTGATCAAGTAAAATGGTGGAAAAGAGGGAGGGAGAGGGTGGTTTGGATTTTGCTGCATGAGAGGGGGAAGTTGCAGACATTTTGGGGTTATTTTTAGATATTCATGGGCTATTATCATGTGTCTTCAAGCATACCAAAGGAAGGGCCAAGATTCATTTCCTAACTATCAAAACTAATAGCCTTAAGTTAAGCCACTTGTCACCAATTCTAGCACTTCCCCTTATCTAACAAATATGAGCTTTTACACACCTGATTATAACCTTATAATAACAAATCCCGTGTCTACTTAATTTGGGAGCCTATTTAGGCTCAATTTCTCCTCAAATTGTACCACTAGACTATATTTAACTCATATTACCTTGTCAAATACTTAAATTTACTTTTCAGACTAGTCACCCATCCCCTGATTGCTCAAGGGTGAGCACTCTTAACCTTTGAATTTCTATGGTTTCCTCTATATTACACTGATGCCATTACTTTAATAACTATCCTAGGATTATTGTGGATGCTCTAAAATATATTGTACATGATAGGTGGAAATTTTAGGGTATTACATTTCACGACAAAAATGAAATTGGCGTATGCACGCAGATCCCTAGGTGTTCCATTTAGTACAATTCAATCATATTCAGTACTAAGATTTGGTAATTGGCATGTATTAAATTTTTATTTTATAACAAATGGTAATTAATCGTAAACGTATAATCCATTATATATGTGAACAGAGATTATCACACCGTGTAATGAAAATAAGTAAACATAGTATAAAGCACTATACTGAAAAAAAATTGTATCAAGAGAATAGTAATTTACTACCTCTAATTAATTAAATTACAACATTAATCAAATTGAAAAATAAAGGATGATTAATTATGGTATCAATAACTAGCATTCAAAGATTAAACCTAAGAAGCTAATCATTAATAGGATCGACGAAATTGAAGGATAATTAAATTGAGTAAGCCCAAAAATGTCATTACGAAAATTCATAAGTGTATGGATTAATAAATGAATATAGGGTGTTACAGGAATTTTATCGAACATATTGTGTGCATAATTTAACTAAGCTATATTACATACAATCTTAACCATTTAAAACCCAAATGTAAAATTTCATGATCAATTTCCAACATTAAATGCATATACAATCAATGGGAACAAGAATATTAACATATAAAGGTCAAACCAAGTGAGACAAAATGCACATATTCAAGAACAAAAACCCCAAGTAAATTGTCACTACAATATCAAATTGAAAGAAAAAAAGTAAATGTAGATGACTTACTTGACTAATTTGATGATGCAAAGATGATCAACCAAGAAATAAAAAAAAATTAATTGCCTCTGTGGAGTGATTTGGAAGAGTGAGAGCAAATGTTGGGACAAAAGGAAGGATGGATGGTGGAGTGAAAATCAAATGGAGGATTTTACAGAGAAGGGCTCGGTGGAGGTGGAGTAGCTCAGTGGAGTGAAAATCCACTATATCGAGTGGCAAGGTACTGGAACTAAAGTGAAAAAATATCAAGTCTGGGATTTTTTAAAAGACTCGATGGATTGGAAATCCACTCTACCAAGTTGTGTGGCACTCGATGGATTGAATTTTCATTCTACTGAGTCGATTCTCTTGGGTCTATAGTCACAAAAACCAAAAATTTTTCTTTTGTCTTCCATGCATAATAAACCTTAAACTTAATTTTTAACTTGATTTTAACTTGATTTGCATTACTCCCTTGACAACTTAATTCATCTTTAACTAAATAATAATTCCACCAAAGAACTTAAGCACTTAGCAAAATTTTCTCTTTTATGCATAATCAAGTTAAAATGCCACTAACACTAAATATGCCTTGACTGCACAAAATCACTATTGATATAACATAATTGAGCCTTTCTCCCAACTCTAAGTCTGAATCTTTCATATTTTACTTCATGAAACATTTAAGCACTAAACAAAAACAAACTAACTCACACTGCAACAAACAAAACAGCACAGAATAAGACTAACAAAACAAAGCCAATTAACACAAACTAAGGTAAGGAAGGAATTTAGTTATGAGTTTAGCAAGTCCTCAGCTAGACTTTTAGAACCCTATTAAAAGTCCTGAAAAACCATGGTTGCTTCAGCAACCTCCACTTGCCCAATGAGATAAGGTTTCAATATGTGACCATTGACTTTATATTCACGCCCATCCTTCGGACTCTTGATGGTCACCACTCCAAATTCATTACTTGATAATACTTCATATGGCCCAAGCCATTTGGATTTCAGCTTACCTGAAAATAGCCTCAATTAACTATTGTACAATAAAACCTGCATTTTTAAAGAAAATTCCTCCAGATTTAACCTCTTATCATGCCAACACTTTGTCTTCTCCTTGTAAAGGGCTGCATTGTCATAAGATCACTGTCTAAACTCAGCAAGTTTATTGAGTCATATACTTCTTTTTTTTCCTGTACATCTCAAATCAAAGTTAAGCAATTTTGTTGTCTAATATGCCTTATGCTCTAATTCAACTGGAATATGACACATTTTTTCAAAAACCAACCTAAATTGAGACATGCCTATAGGGGCCTTATATGCAGTTATATAAGCCCAAAGAGCCTCATCTAAGTTTTGAAACCAATCTTTTCTAGCACTATTTATCATTTTCTTTAAGATTGATTTTAGCTCCCTATTAGATTCTTCCACATGTCCCTATTAGAGATAACATGTTAGTTATGTAAACCATTATGTCTTTTAAGAATAAATTGAGCAAAGTGAATTTAAATTTAAATTAATGATAAATTAATGTAATTAAGAAAACAAGAATAAGATATGTGATAATAAATGTATGAAAATGTGATTGGAAAAGATACATTAGTCATGGAACCTATTAAGTTAGTAAGTGAATTTAAGGTTAGAGAAAGAATTAAACAAATTTAAGGTTAAAATTTTATTCAATATGGAAGATAACACATGGTAGAAATGTATTAGTGAATTAAGTAAGCTTACATGAATATGAACTAAAGATAATCAAATAGTAAAGTATAGAAATACGAAGAATAAGCAACGAGAATGAGGAAATAAACCAAGGTAAATTAGTTAATTAGTGAATTACCAAGAAATAAATGACAATTAGTGAAGAAAACAATCAAAGAATAAGAAAACCTGATATGTCTAAATTGTGTCTTGTAATGTAACTTTGGATAATTGGATAAATATTGTATATTAAACATGAAATGAATAATATAATGATGAGAAAACATAATATGAGTGAATATAATTTAAAATAACATGTGAACATAATGGTATACATATGTGTAACTAAGGGCTATCAATGCATATTGAATGTATATCAATATATGTATGCATAAAATGATTTTGGGAATGCTCATGACATAAGAAAGAGTGAAAAATCATATAATATGTATGAGTTCATAATGAGGCCAAATGGTGTACCCAAGGAAAATTGCATGTTTTTATTAAGTTTGAATGATATTCATCATGTTTACTATAAATTCACATGTGATAATGATGAATGGATGAGAATTAAGAAAGTATGGCATGTGACATAATATGAACAACATAAGAAATTATATGAAAATGTGATGTGATGTGAAATGAATAATTGCCCTTAGTGTACAGTGGATAATCCAGGATAGTAGGATATAATGGCTAGCCATAGGGACCCATAGACCGTGGTAGCACCACGAGATCATATTTCCATTGAGGGATAGCTACACTCAAGTAGTCAATTTACACATATTAGGGGATGTCTACGATTATGTAGTCACCTTACATATACAATCATACAATATATACACAGAGTCATACAATTCTTGTCTCGTATATTTGATTCAAGGATTTTCACTAGTTGCCACTAGGAGCAAAACTGTAAATATGCAAGAAAACAAGGACTAAAAGGTAACTTATACATAAAAGATATCACATGTGAGATTTAATAGTAAATAAAGTGAAAAATGTAGTCAATAGATTAAATAGGGGTAAAAACATAATTATGTAAGAAAATGATGATTAAATGATAAATTATGTGCCAAAGATGTTATTTGTGTGATAAAATAATGAAAAAGATGAATAATGAGACCAAATGGTTTAATAGGGTAAAATGTAGTTACACGAGAAAATAAGAGTCGAATTTACATTGGTATTAGAAATATGGTTAAAATTATTAAAATAGTCAAATAGGCAAAAAGGGACAAAATCATAAATAAGGAAAAGTTGAGGGTTAAACTGTAATTTTCCAATATATGAAAAAGTATAAGGATTAAATTGTAAACTTTTAAAACTAAAATGGGGTAAGAACAAAAAGAAACCAAAAGAGTAGCATTGGTGTGACTTTGGCATGATAAATAAGAAAAGAAATGTTCAGGGACCAAAATTAGAGTTAAATAGAGCAAAATTACAAAAAGATAGGTCATAGGGAATAAACTATAATTTATCATCATGTGGAAGGAATATGAAGACTAAAATGTAAATTTAGGGCTAAAGTAGAATAAAGACAAAAAGAAAATAAAAAGAGTAAAGTTAAGGAAGAATAACGAATCATGTGTAAAAGAAAAAAGGGAAATTTAGAAACCAAATTGTAATTTCCACCTTAATTGGGAAATAAGGATGAAAAAAGGCATAAGCAGGTAGTAATAAAATTAAATAGTAATTTTGAAAAGTTAAGGCAGAAATTATGAGATAAAATATAATATAAAGCAATTAAAGTTGAAAAGAATGGAATTATAGGTGAATAAAATTAGTAGGAACCAAATATTAATTTACCTATATTTAGGAGAATGTTAAATAAATAAAACATAAATTGAGGAGTTTTATTGAAATAAAGGATATGAACCAAATAAAAAGGCTAAAATTGGTATTAAGACTAGGGAATTATATGATGAAATAAGATGCGGGGTTAAAATGGAATTATTATTTAAAGGTAGAAAGTAAATAAACAAAAAAAAAATAGTTATAAAAGGAATAAAAGGGCAATTAGAATCAAAATAAGATTTAGATTACTAAGGAGGGAAATGTACAAAGAATTTAATTGCTAAGAACTAAAATGTTGTTTGTTATCATGGAAAATCATATCGGAAAATTAAGATACCAAATGGTAAGAAAAGATAAAATAAAAGTAATTGCGTAATTAATGATATAACACAATCAATATTGTAAACAAATGAAAGTGAGTAACGGAAGTATAAATAAAGTACAAAATAAGAATTAAAATTGTAATTAACAAAATTAGAGAACAATAATTGAGAAATAAACTATGGACACATGTACATTTTGCTTAAATAAAGAAAAGAGAGGTAGTGAGAGAAAAGCAATTCCTAATGAATTGAGTAAAACTCTACAAGTGACTTAAAAAAGTAGGAACCAAAGTTTATAATTTGGAGGAACTAGTGTGTGACCTAATTTAATATGACAGAGAAATGTATATATTTAAAGATAAAATGTAAGAAACATCAGATAAATTAGGGAGGATTATAATGCCTCAAGATGAAATTTTGATATTATAAGATCATTAAGTACAAACAATATATCCGAGTTAGAGATTTGAAACCTGTAGCATAATTGAGCACAAATAATGAAACCAGAAAAAATAGCAAGTAAGAGTAAAGCATCAGGTAAGAAGCAAATAGTTGACTGAAAATCTAAGCAAGGATCTAATTGTATAAGTTTAAGAAAAAAAAGGCAATTGGCTATAGACAAGAGTAAAATAGAATAAAGAACATCATGTGGTACACTGGGTGAGAAAAATAGGTAGTAAAATAAAAATTAAAATGCGAGAAAATACATAAGCTTAATTGTTGTTTAAATATAGACCATGCAGCTAGATGACTAAAAATGTAGTAAATATCGAAATAGTTAGAAAGACAGAAAGAAATTTTCACAAAAACAAAAAAAAAACACACATGTGTAAGAACAAATGGACGACTCATGACAGAAAATAGAAATGAGAAAGATAAGAACAGGACGTAAAAGAAGAAAACTCAAGAAAATTTGAATATTTGATGATATTTAAATGAAAGAAATAAAGAAAATTTTTTACTTGTATACCTGACCTGTATCATGAAATTTATTAGTTGGGTATCCACCATTGAGCATCATGAGTTCAGTGTGTAGCTTTTTGATGTGCGCAGGTTTTGAAAGATTATATGTAGGACGATACTCGGAGGGATAGGCATTAGAATGGGTAGAGTCACACAACAATGATGATAAATTCTAGTGTTTGTATACGACATGTATGAGTAGGATTGTGCTTGGTATATGTATTACATTGAAATTACAATTATATTACATTATAAAATTTACGGTATATGGATGTTACAAATGTGTTCCAACCCCCTCTCAAAATCTTATTGTCATCAGCAAGAAAATACAGGTCAACATCACTAAGGTGTTGGTGGTGGTGGTGGAGAAAAGTGCTCCCAAAACTACTTGAAAAAGTTTGATTGACCCACTTAGAGGGCTTCAATGCTTCATTGCAGTTTCTCTATTTGCCCCTCCTGGATATATACTCATGCCTAAACCCCATTAAATAATTCCACCATTTGTGGGGTCAGAGGGGGTACAAGAGTTATTACAGGGGCCTGCTCTAGCTGCTCCTCATCATCACTCTTAGAAGTGTCATGCTATGCAGCTCAGGGTAATGGTGTGCATCTAGTGGTAACCAGGTCAATATATTTAGCCTTCATCATCCAATGACGGTTAAATAGGGGACCTTGATCCTCCTTCAAGATCTTTATATTGCGGAACATCCTAAAACCCATATAGGCCACTACTCCAAGTGGAACACTATAGACATTGGGTCCTGAGTTCGACTATGCTTGAGTTACCTAATGAGGATAACATTGTTCTAAAATAACTAAAGAATGAAAGCACCATGACCCTCTCCTATGTTTGTTTTTTGAAAAATATCTTTCTACAAGTTTTTGTGGTTTTTGAGAGTTGAAAATGATATTTCAGGGTTTTTCCTCTTTGCTTTTCTTTTGGATGGGTAAGAAGAGCATGTTTAAGGGTTTAAAATAGATTCAGAAGAGAGTCAAAACCTTTAATCATAGGTCAAGCACGTGACTCGCTCCAAATTCATGGCCCTTAAGGGCAACTCACTCCTTTTCCTATCTATATGTCACTGATGTAACTAGGTGTTAGTCAAGGGCTTGAGTCTTAAGTAAGTCACGGCCCAAGCCTGTGACTCACCCCAATTATGTCTGTGAGTGAGTTTTTGGGCTTTTTTTGGTGACCCGACCTCCAGTCACGCCTTTGACTCACCAGTTAAGGCCGTGACTTAGCATTTTTACCTATAATTTCATATTTTCCCTACGAAACAAAGGATTAATTTTTTTTTACAAAAAAATTCCATTATTTTGTTTGGCCTAATCTTAAGAATTTAATGCTCATGATGGCCATTTAAATAGGAGGGTACTTCATCTTTTAAATGGAGGAGAATTTGCAAAAGATAAGGAAGAGAGGAAAATATATAAAAAATAACTCTCTGTTTTTACTTAGTTTCAAAGCAAAACGAAGCAAAAAGAAGGAGAGGAAAGGCCTAGGGTGTAGATTCACTATTTTTGGAATAACTCTTCTGAAGGAAATATAAAGGCAAATATATTTAGCTCATATAGATCTTTAAGTTTCCCTCTTATACATATTTATGTTTTTGTTTTGTGTACAACTTATTTCCATACTCTATTTTTAGCTTTTATTTCAAGTCATATGCCACCTTTGTTGTCTTTGATTAAATATATGTCTTAATTGCTTATGTATGTGTATTATGGGACTTTAGTAATGACTCTTGCCTTCTTTGTGAGTTTAAGTGTAGATTGAAGGTTTTCATCATGCATGCTTTTACCTCGTGAGTTTTGAGTTCCTCATGGTGTTTCTTTGAATTAAAGGTTTTGAGCTTATTTGATGTCTATTTTATGCACTAAAGCAAGTTTAGAGAAGGACAAAGTCATTTTCATGCATGAATAGGGTTATTTTAACAATTTGAGTGATTTTGGGGTGGCCATGGCATCATTCTAATAGCTACTAGACGATCCAAGAGTGACTTACGGCCTTGAGTCATAAGCGAGTCATGGCTTTGTACCGTGATTTGCCCTTGACCTACCATGAATTGCCAGTGGATCACCTAGGTAGCACTGTGACTTGTCTATCGAGTTATGACTTGCTCCTTTCCCTTCTTTTGTGCGCATCCGTGACTCATTGTTTCTTCTTATCTCCTTTATCTTCCTTTTATTAGCTTGGTAACTTTTATTTCATGCTCTTTATTTGCCTTTGTATTTGTTTTTATTTCTTTCTTTTTTCTTGTTGATTATATGTCATTTAATTACTCTAATTAATTTTTTATAGCCCCCAGTATCTATTATTTTGTTAATTATTTTTTTATCTTATCATTATTAATATATTTTATATTTGTCTAAAAATTAATATTATCTAATAATTTATTTTATTTTATTTGGATTTATTATAATTGTTGCAATTATTTGTTGCTTTAGCATGCACATGCTATAAATGTTGCATGAATTAATGCATCGTGCATTTTATTACTGATTTGATAATAATAATAATAATAATAATTATTATTATTATTATTATTATTATTATTATTATAATTATAATAATAATAATAATTATTATTATTATTATTAGATTATTTATTATTTTGTCATTTGATGTGATGTCCACATTTTTGAGAATTGGAGGATGACTGGGCAAACTAGTCGGGAATTGATTTCCCACTTTTTTCTCCAATTTAATTTACTTGTTTATTTATGTTTGCTTGTATTATTCTTTTCTATTTATTGTTGCAAATTAAGTGTTTTGTACTCAATTAATTGGGTTTTTAAATGGCCTAATGTCTACTTTAATCCAAAAAACCACACAAAGAATTTCTCAAATATGCACGAGGAAACTAATATTCCCAATTCAACAAATAGCCCTATTTATGTATGCCATTTTACTTGTATCATTATGCTTTTTTAGAACGATGCGCGCAAAATTCATCATAACGATTTTTTACAAGTTTGTGTGGGGTTTTTCATAATAAAAAGGGACAAATGTCCCGATTTTTGTCCATAAAATAAAATGTAAATAATTATAATTTTCTTCATAAAACATAAAAAGGGACAATATGATTGCAGTACTAGAATAGAGGTCACCTTAGAGGATCTTGAATTGTTGCAGTAAAAGTAAAATGAGTCCTTCTATGAATATTTGATGAGGTGGAGGAATAGGGTGCTAGAAATGAAAAGAAAACCTGACACAGTTGATCATATCATGTTTTTTATCAGAAATGCAAGCCTATATCTGAGAGATGGTTTAAAGATAAAAGGGCTAAAGGATTGGGTGTCCCTGAAAAATATTGCTATTGAGGCTGAGGGTATGTACTTGGCAAAAAAACCAAGTTTAGCTAGCGGTACAGATTTTAGTTATAGTAAACGGGGTAATAGAGGTACGACTAGTAAAGCTGGTGGTTTAGGCCCTATTAGGAAAACAACTAAGGTATCTAGCACAAAAGCAACTCAAAGGCATTATTCAAACCTGGGTAGATCTTTTTCATGGGTACTAGATCGACTGATAAAAGAAGGAAAATTGCAGCCATTGCCAGCTAAGCCCGCTTAGAGTCAAGGTTAACCCAATCATCAGGCTGATCAGTATTGTGCCTACCATCAACATACTGGGCATCTTATGGATTACTATTAAACCTTGAGGGACATAATTCAAGATCTCATTTATAAACAAATCACTAACCCGAAGAAAAGAGAGAAAAAGAAAGGAAGTTATAATGCACTGGCATTGCTAGTTTCAATGATTGGCTTAAACCTACCTAAATGGTATGTGTTATATGAGTTATATGGCAATGAGTATCTGGCCATTACTTTTCCTACTCAGTCAGAGTAAAATGAAGAGGAATGGGGTGTACTTATTTTTACAAGTCTAGAAGCACCATCCAGAAAGGGAAAGGAGAGGCCAACAGTTTATGTAATTGATTATTGGGAGTCACCTAGTGAGAACGAAGAAGATGTTAAAGAAGACCCTACAGATTTGTGGGACTCTGAAAATGAAGAAGAGAGAGAGAAGGTAAAGTTAATCACTAGAAGTGGGAGAATAGTGCCCGAAGCAAAAAGGCAACATGATTCTCCACTGTTACCCGTAGAAAAGGAACAAGAGGAGGATTAGATTCTCAAACTATTGAAGAAAACTCCTACTCAAATTGTTGTCTGGGATTTGCTTAGATAATCATCCTTCCATAGATAGAAAGTGGTGGAGGCCTTGTGCAAATCTATTGTGGCTACTATTATTTTACCTTTAGAGTTGCTAAATTTGGTAAGAGGAAATTTATGAGAAAACATTGTGTACACTAATAGGGACTTGCCCGTTGAAGGTAGAGAGCATAATCACCTTTTTACATAAAAGTGCAGGTCAATGGTAAACACACAACATGGGTAATGGTGGATGATGGGTCTTCCATCAATGTATACCCGCTTGTAGAACTTCTGGCCTTTGGTTTGAACGAGTCCATGCTGAACACATCTGATTTGGTTGTCACAGCTCACAATAATTCCCAAATAAAGGCAACAATTACTTTCAAAGTTATGGTTAAGATAGGGCCAATTAATACAGAGGTAGAGTTTGTGGTGTTACCAAAACTGGCCAACTTTTTTGTGTTGTTAGGGTGAGCTCGATTCCATAAATTAGGGGGAGTTCCATCCACTCTGCACCAAATGATTAAGATCCCACATAAGGACAAAATGTCACTATAAAGGCTGCTAGAGAGAATCAGGTTGTTGTTCTGGGTATAGCTAATCATCCATTTAATGGGTTCCATATGGCTACTATTAATTTTAATGATAAGGATGAGCAGTGATAAGTCCAGTTTATTATTTATTTTCAGTATATTTTTTCTGTGTTTGTGCCTCGTTCTGCTTGTTTTTCATGTTTTGTGTGTTAAATTCCTATTTTTGTGCCAAATAGGATAATATTGAGAATTATGATGTTTTGGTGTGCTTAATGGTGAATTTTTAACTTTTTATAAAAATTAGACCTGGCACACAACAAAGACAAAATGGTCTCCGCCTTGTGCCATGCAGAATTGCCAAAGCATACCATTTCACTAAAGCACACGGTAGAGACAAAAGTGTCTCCATCGTGTGCCAAGTAGAGTTCAAAGAGTTTTAGTCTAGAAGGGTGTGCATTGTAGAGACCACAACTACAATACTCTTTTAATTGATTGTACACTGCAGAGACCAAAGTGTCTCTGGGTGTGCCTCCACAAATACTATAAAAGTTAAGTTTCTGTTGGTTCAAGGAGGAATTTTTGAATGAGTTTTTAAGAGTTTTAGCTATAGAACATAGTTTTAACTTTTTCTGTAGATTTTTAGGATTTTAAGCTTTGGTCTTAGTTGTAAAAAATTATTTTTTATTAGAGTTTTATACTTTCAATACCAAAAACTACATATTTAGCTTATTTACAACATATACATTTTTGGTTTTCAATCAAGTTTTTCTTAGATTAAAGAGAGGAAGCTGCTCCAAATATTAGATCTATCATTAACATATGCAATATTTCCATCTGATTTCATTACACTTGAAGATCATTTGACATTAAGTTAAAAAATACAAAATTCATTTAATCTCATGTTGAAACTTTACAAGGATAAAAACTCTTGCTATCAATCAGTCCTCTCAGGTTTTCTTGATTGAAAATTTTCTCTCAGACCCTAATTTTTGCCCAAGATGACTTTATTCAATTTCCACCCTAATGGGGCACCTAATTTTAACTGGGTCATTATTTTTTTGGCTTTTGAACCATGGGACTTTTATTCTCTTCTTTTTCTCTTAAGTTTAGCCGTGGAACCTCTTCACTCTATCGATGTTGATAGGTTCTTCGAACTCATTCCCATTGATTTCAGTTAAGGTAGCCACCCCTTTTGACAATAATTCTTTTACATAGAAGGTCCTTCCTAGGTAGGTCTAAATTAACCTTGAATATCATAACTTCTTGGCCTCATCTGTTTGAACACCAAGTCTGCTTCCTTCAAAGGATGCTTTCTGACTTTTATCCTAAATGAGTGAGCTAGCCTCTTATGATAAACTTGATTGTGATAATAGTCTTGCACCCTATCTCTATCAAACAATTTAAGCTGTAACAACCTCTGTTGTGCCCATTTCGTTTCAAGTAAATTTTCTTCTAAAACTACCTTTAACCAGTGATGTTTAATTTCTATAGGTAACACAACTTCTATCTTATAGACTAAAGAAAATAGAGTGTTTCTTATTAGAATTCTAATGGTAGTCTTGTATCCTCACAATGAAAATGGCAGCTTCTCAGCCTAATCATTGTAAGTCTAAACCATCTTTGCCAAAATCCTCTTAACATTCTTATTAGCTGCTTCAACTACCTCGTTCGCTTGAGGTTGATAAGGTGACAACTTATGATGCTGAATCCCATACTTCTTGAGCATTTGCTTAATTTTAACCTGAAATTGTGCCCTATTATTTGATACTATGTGATGAATAAGACCATACCTATATATTAGATTCCTTTTAATAAACCTAGCCATTTCCCTAGCACCCAATTTCTTGATGGATTCTTCCTCTACTGACTTCTAGAAATAATTGATGGCAACCACAATAAATATATGTCCATTTGATGCTGTCTAATGTATTTACCCTATAATTATATACCCCATGCAACAAATGGCCATGCTGATGTAAGATTATAGAGTTCAAAAATTGGCAATGTCTCAAGTCTGCATATTGTTGGCATAATTGGCATTCTTTCACATACTCAGAGCAATTTATATCCATAGTAAGCCAGAAGAATCCTTAGCATATAATCTTCTTTGCTAAATCTAAACTGTTCATATGAGATCCACACACACACTTGCATGTACTTCGTCTATAGGTTTCCTAGCCTATTTCTCATCTAAGCATTTTAACCAAAAACCATCAGTCTATCTCTTGTAAAGCACACCACCTATGTTGATGAACTTAGTAGACAACTTATGAGTTATTCTTTGGTCCTTCTGGTGGGCTTCTCTAGGAATATAGCTTATTAGAGCCAAACATCAACATAGGTTTAATGCTTACTCCTTGTGTGACACCCCCTATACAGATACCCAATTTAACTCATAAATTAAATACTATTAATCATGCTTATACTAAATATTCGCTTCACCATCATATTACCATTAATCATGTCAAACTGTTTCATATACCTATGTACGTGCTACAAGTCTATTCCTGTTTTGCATTTCATACTTAGAATCATGCATACTGTACTATATGAAAACTACTTCATGTATATCACATGCACACATACTCTTTCTTAGCTTTACTACTAGTGAATTACAATACTTCACATAGGTTAGATACAATTTTATAAGATAACTGGCAATAATACAAACATATGATAATAGTAATACAAAGACTTCCTACATCAAGATTAACAGTCGATAGTTGGCCCTTCCTGATGCAGAGATCGTCCCTCAGCAAAAGTCTCGATAACTGAACCTACACGGATAAATAACCCATGCTAAGTTATAAAGCTTAGTGGGGGATATCTACAGATGGATGACCACTCACAACAGTCATCAAAATACACATACAATATGTATGTATGTATGTATATATATATATATATATATATATAACATGTACAGCATAACATTTCAGTAATAACAAATACCTTAAAACTTAAAGCATCTCCTCATGTACATAAATATTATACCCAAGAGAGTATCAAATATTTCCATTTTCATAATTCATATAGATGAAAATTTCCCATGTGAACATATTCAAATGAAGCACAAATTTCTATGGACAAGCCAACAATATGATCCACAATAACGATCTTTAGTGAGATAAACTTTAACTGATTAATTATGATCATTACTATAAATAAAGTTTAGCCTGCCTTAGTTTTATCTGTGGATAACGGGAACTGTCGATACACTTCGGCATCAAAATGAGGGATATCTGAAGATATTGGATCTATAGACCCAAACAAGGCCAAATTATACTTTAGACCGGTAAAGCAGACCTAAACGGGGTCGCCTAACAACCCAAACAGGGCTGTTCATGATCGAAACAGGATTAAATATACTTTAGACCCAATTGGGCCAAACTATGGCAGCTGCAATTTTCCCTATAGGCACCTATCTATCCACATCTGAACTCTATTGCAGGCAGAACTATATTCATGTTCAATTCACATATCAAAACTGTATTCATAGTATACAATTTGCACATATACAAGTCTTGTAAAACTATAAGTTCTCTAGTGCATAGACAGATATATGCACATTTCATATAACAAGTTATACATGTAGCTCATCCAATCCGTGTGACTATAAAATTTGCATCACGACATATAGGCATGACATATAATCATCACATCATATACTTGAACATGTTCTCATTAAGCATCTCATATGTTCATAGTCATGCTAAAGTATTTTTTATCTCATAGGACAATTACATGCTCATACACTCATATACATAATCATAAATGCACATACCTGTAGGCACATCCACATATAGTAGGCTTATTCTTATAAGCATGTTTATCAATATGTATACCTTTATCGTTATTCAAATCATGTGCTATACATATATCGATATATTTCCATATGGGCATATACATATGTCATGGTCATAATATTATATTCCCTATTTCATGGCATAGGTACATATAAAAATATGCACTTTCTCATCATAGTGATACTTATGTATACATAAATTTTTCATATGACAATCATGTACAAATCCATTTACATATATATAGGTTAGATATTTTCATCACTAATCTTTATCTATGTATACATATAAATATATATGTATGCATATGATCCTTCATTGATAGTCATATTACATGCCCTAACCAATTTATTTTGCAATCACATAAATACCTTTTTATCTCAATTAATTAAAAGTCATAAGATAAAGTATAGCAAAAATCTGCACAGGGCAGCATTCTGGACTTGACTTGTGAGCAACATTTGAAATTGAAGATATCATTTTTAGGCAAAATTAACTTATAAAATAGTATTCCCCTATGTGTCTTGTGTCCATAGCATCAAAATTTACCTCAATATCTGACCGATAGCTCGAGATATTTGAAAAATACTATAGGCTGTTCATAGAACCAAAACTGTGTGTACTGTCACTTATAAAAATTCATAGCATAAAATTAAGAGGGATTTAGACAAACATTTCTTCATAAAAGTTATACTTTCATGTCTCTAGTTTTACCATAATTTTACTTTGTAGCATTTCAACATCTCTACAAAAATTTATGCCCATTATTGTAAATTCTGTTTCTATGAGCAGTCCAGGGGACTAGTCCGGATTCAACCCTAAATTTCGTGTACTTAGAGGCAGATTTAAGCTTAGATTTCTCTTAATAATTGTAGATATAGAAGTATATTTTCCATATAAATTAAATTTTCATCATTCTGATCATCTTACACGAAGTTATCCCAATTTCATTACAAGCTGTTCTAGAATCTACATTAACAGTTCACCTGATTTTTCACTAAATTATAAAAATTAGTTAGAAGCAGAATCAAAGCCTTGTCCCTTCTAAAATTTTATAGGTTTATGTCTCATTTAACTATAGAATTTTTAATTGGTTAATTTTGACGTCTCTAACTCAATTTACAATAGAATTGCCATTACTAGGTCAAAGAAACCCTATCAAGGTTTCAAATGCAACTTTATCTCTCATGCTCAACAAATCATTCAAAAATCAAGTCCAACTCATTATGTCTAGTGGAAAATTACATGCATATGAGCATCCCTAAATTCCCATACCTTGGCCGAAATCCCTATGTCTTCAACCTCTTGCAATTTCCTTTCCTTTACTCTTTTTACCCTGCTTTTCTCCTTCACAAACATCATCATCATTCAATTAAAAAATTTCCAGCACCTTATTCATCAATTACCTCCACCAAAATGAGTAAAAGAAGAAGAAGAAGAAGAAATTCAAATGATTAAATACCTTTAAATTTTTGCACCTATACTTCTTGATTAGATCTCATGCATGTAAGGATTAGGAAGAGAGAATTGAGAGATGAGAGAAGAAGTAAAAATCTGAAATTTTCTCCTCCCTATTGCTATCCCACTCTCCTCTCCATCCAACCAATGCATTTCTCTCTCCCACATGCAAGCGTTAAGTCTTTATAAAGGGGTGAAAAAGTTCTCTTTTGGTCCCCCTGAAAAATGCATGTCTCACACTTACCTATTTACTCTTTGCATGTTAATTTTTAACCCCTCCTTTTAATTCTTTTCCTACATTGACCTACCAATTAATTCCACCTTTTAAATTGACCTCTCAATATATGCTTCTATCCACATTGGACTCTTAAATTTCCAAAATTATAAAATTACCCCAAATTAATACCTTTTTACGTCAATTGCACCCTCAATTAATATCAAACCATACTCTTAAATTTTATTTTCATGCAATTAACATATAAACATGGTAATTTACCCCCTTGACCCATAATTATTCAAAATTATCATTTAATTTAATCTTAATCAAAGAAAAATCTGAATTTAAATATGCAATTTAAATTAGGGTCATGTTAGGGGCCTTATAATTCTCTCCCCCTTAAAGAATTTTATCCTCGAAATTCATACCTGTTTTGAACAACTGAGGATGTTGTTCCTTCATAGCTATTTCTGGCTCCCAAGTAACTTCTTGTGAATCGTGATATTGCTAGAGCACTTTAACAAGTGGAATTTTGCTTATTCCTTAGCTGTCTAACTTCTCTAGCCAGAATTGCTATAGGCTCTTCATCATAAGTAAAATCTAGCTATACTTGCACATCTTGAACTGGTATTACATGAGATTCATCTAAGCGATATCTTCGAAACATAGAAACATGAAATACATCATGAATTTTGGCTAATTCTATAGGGAGAGCCAATCTATATGCCACTGGCCCAACTCTTTGAAGAATCTCATATGGGCCAATATATCTCAGGCTCAATTTACCCTTTTTCCTAAATCTCAATACTTTATTGCAAGGGGACACTTTCAAAAACATTTTGTCACCCACTTGATATTCAATATCTTTTCTTTTTAAATCAGCATACGACTTCTGTCTATCACTAGCTTCCTTCAATCTTTGCTTGATAATTTATACCTTTTTTCTATATCTTTAACAATATCTGGACCAATAATTTTGCGCTCTGCCAATTCAATGTAGTAAACCTACATTTTCGGCCATACAAGGCCTCATATGGTGCCATCTCGATGCTCCTTTGATAACTGTTAGTATAGGCAAGGTCCATTAAAGCTAAATATCTATCCCAACTTCCTACAAAATCCAAAACACATCCTCTCATCATATCCTCTAGAATTTGGATAACCCGTTCAGATTGCTGTACTATAACGAAGCCGAGTTCCTAGTGCTTGTTGTAAACTTTGCCAGAATCTCGATGTGAATCTCGAATGTTGATCAGAAATTATTGACACCGGAATGCCATACAGTCTAACAATCTCATTTGCATAAAGTTTTGCCAATTTATCCATAGAGTAATCCATCAGAACTTGTATGAAATGAGCTGATTTAGTCAGCTTATCAACTATAACCCAAAATGCATCATGGTTTTTTTGTGCAAGGGGAAATCCTATTACAAAATCCATGGTAATATTCTCCCATTTCCATTGTGGAATTGGGATGGGGTGGAATTGGGATGGGGTTCAACAAACCAGAGGGTAACTAGTGCTCTGCTTTCACCTGCTGACAAGTCAAACATTTGGAGACATATGCTACCACATCTTTCTTCATACCAGGCCACCAATAACATTTTTTCAAATCCTGGTACATCTTATTTCCACCAGGGTGCATAGTAAATACTGTATTGTGAGCCTCATTCAATACTGTTCTTTTTAATTCTTTGTCATCTAGAACATATAATCTATTCTGATAATACACACCCCCATCCTCTTTCACTGAATACTCAGACTGGGTCCCTTAATGTGAAAACTTCGAAATCTGTTGCAACCTTTCATCATGTTTCTGAGCATCGATCACGGTTTGCCTCAAACAAGGTCTAGCCTTCAACTATGCTATTAAAGCACCATCATATGCAATTTTCCATCTACAGTGATGTGCAATCATAGCAGCCATCATCTTATGGCTCAAGGCATCTGCTACAACATTAGCTTTGCCTAGATTGTAATCCACTATACAATCATAATCTTCAAACAGTTCTAACCATCTTCGCTATCTCAAGTTAAGTTCCTTTTGAGTGAGCAAATATTTGAGACTCTTGTGATCTGTATAGATTCTGCACCTTTCCCCATACAAATAATGTCGCCAAATTTTTAAGGCAAACACTACTGCTGCTAATTCTAGGTCATGGGTTGGATAATTTTGCTCATGCGGCTTCAACTGTCTAGATGCATAGGCAATTACTTTACCATCTTGCATTAACACACAACCCAAGCCAACTCTATACATAGGATACTCCTTTCCTATAATTGGTTGTGTCAAAACTGGAGCCTCTGTCAATAATTTCTTCAACTGATCAAAACTTGCCTGACACCGATCAGTCTACTTAAACTTTATACCCTTTCTCAATAGTTTAGTGAGTGGTGCAACTATAACTGAAAAGCCTTTCACAAAACGATGGTAATATCCCGTTAAGCCCAAAAAACTTCTAACTTTTGTCACATTTCGAGGTGACTTCCAATTCACTATAGCCTCTATTTTAGCTGGATCCACTCTAATGCCTTCAAAAGATGCTACATGACAAAGGAAAGAAATTTTCTTAAGCAAAAACTAACATTTGCTCAGCTTAGTGTATAACTTATTCTCCCTCAGAGTCTGTAAAATAATTCTCAAATGCTCAGCATGTTCCACTTCATTTCTCTAATACACCAAAATGTCATCTATGAACACAACAATAAATTGATCGAAGTAGGGTCTAAATACCCTATTCATAAGATTCATAAATGCAGCCGGTGCATTTGTTAACCCAAATGCCATCACCAGAAACTCATAATGCCCATATCGGTTTCTAAAGGCTATTTTGGAAACATCCACATCCTTAACCCGAAGTTGATAATAACCCGATCGCAAATCAATCTTGGAAAACACTCCAGCACCCTTCAACTAATCAAATAAATCTTCAATTCTTGGTAAAGGGTACTTATTTTTCACTATTACTCTATTTAATGTCTGTAATCTATGCACATTCTCATAGACCCATCCTTTTTCTTTACAAATAAAATCGGTGCACCCCAAGGTGATGCACTAGGCCTAATGAAGCCTTTATCAAGCAACTCCTGCAACTGAACCTTTAGCTCCTTCAATTCGAAAGGAGCCATCATGTATGGTGCCTTCGAAATAGGAGCTATACCAGGTAGAATTTCTATTGATAACTCATCATCCCTTTCAGGTGGAAGACTAGATAAGTCTTCAGGGAACATATCAGGAAATTCTTTCACCACCAAAATCTCTTGGAGATTCATATTCTCTTTTCTGAAATCAAGCACAAGTGCTAAGAAAGCTTCACACCCTTTTCTAAGAAATCACTTAGCTTGCATAACTATTATTACATTAGCTAATGGTTTAGATCGAATGCCCTGAACTATAGTTTATTTACCGTCAACACCAATAAGAGTTACAGTTTTAGCTTCACAATTAATCACTGCATGATGTCTGGACAGCCAATCCATACCCAGTATAATATCAAACTCCCAAAAAGGTAATTCAATAAGATCAGCAAGGAATTCTTTCCCTTAAATTACAATAGGACACTGTTTATACACTTTATTAATAACAACATTGTGACCCAAAGGGTTGGTTACACATATATCATATTCTAGTTCATGTACAGTAAACATAAGAATGAGTGGATCTAGGATCAATCAATGTATGCATGTCAGAACCAAAGAGAGAGAAAATACCAGCTATGACTTCTGGAGCATTTGATCCTCTCGAGCTTTCATTACATAAGCCCGAATAGGAACAACTGGAGCTGTGGGTTTGTTAACTGATTCAAAAATGTTCCTGGACTGCGATCCCTGATGACTCGATCCCCCATGTCCTCTTTCTCTGCCTCCACCCAAAGATGGTGCATTGAAAGTTCCTTTACTGCCATGTTGACCATCACCCTGCTCTCTCTTCGAAGGATAATTTGCCATGAAATGATTAGTACCACCACACCTGAAACACGCCCCAGTCAATTTCCTGCAACTACCCTAATGTTGCCTAGTACAATGGGGACACACTAGAGGTTACCCCCCACTCTGTTTCCCTGAAGCTTCCTTTCCCTGATTAGACACTACAAAAGATTCTTGTCTCTTGTCCCTTTTTGCAGAACTGTAGCCAAACTCAGCTAGCTGATTTCCTTGAGCTCCTCTAGCTCTCTTTCTAGTGGAAGATCCACCCTTGGACCCACTCCTCCTTTGTTCTCTCTCCTTTTTTTCTATATCATTCTTTTCAACTCGCAAGGCTGCTGTAACCAGTTGAGTGAAGTTAACCATATGCAAAGATGTAGATCCAATTAACTTCTCTCTGATATGATCATTTAGCCCATCTTTAAACTATCTACATTGAAAAGCATCAGTTAACATCTCATCAGGAACATATTTGCACAGGTGAATGAATTCTTTCTCATACTCAGCCACAGACATAACTCTCTGCTTCAAGTTGAGAAATCGCTTTAACTTTTCTTGCTTGTATGCCTCAGTAACATACTTTTTTCTGAATTCAGCTGTGAAAAATTCCCATGTAAGGGGATCTTGTAACTGGGGTTGCTTTAACACCAACTTCCACCAATCATAGGCTGCTCCCTGTAATAAGGACACAACACATGATGCCTTATAACCTATTAGACAGTGAATTTCATAAAAAATTCTCTCTAGCCTTTCCAGCTAAAATTCAGCTTCCTTAGACTATTCCAGATTAGTGCCTAAAAACTCTTCGGCACCATGCTTCCTAATTTTAGATATTGGAGCTTTAGGTGCTGTCATCCTTTGAAGAAATTGAGCCATATCCTGTGATATCTTTAACAATGCTTCTGCAGGAATGGCTATCAGGACCTTATTTGGATTGGATGACGAAGATTCAAGATTGGAAGGATTTGTTCTAACCGGCTTGTTACTTTCAGCCGATTCCTCAAAAGCATCTCTAGAGCTCTCCATCTTCAATCTATAAGAAAACAGGGACTTTTGCATTAGGCTAACAAAACACTATATCATACTATAGAATCCTAGGTTCATTATTACCTAGAAAAGGCTAAATCAAGGCTCTGATGCCACAAATTATGACACCCCCTATACAGATACCCTATTTAACTCATAAATTAAATACTATTAATCATGCTTATACTAAATATTCGCTTAACCATCATATTACCAATAATCATGTCATATTGTTTCATATACCTATGTACGTGCTACAAGTCTATTATTGTTTTGCATTTCATACTTAGAATCATGCATACTGTACTATATGAAAACTACTTGATGTATATCACATGCACACATACTCTTTCTTAGCTTTACTACTATTGAGTTACAACACTTCACATAGGTTAGATACAATTTTATAAGATAACTGGCCATAATACAAAACATATGATAATAGTAATACAAAGACTTCCTACATCAAGATTAACAGTCAATAGTTGGCCCTTCCTGATGCAGAGATCGTCCCTCAACAAAAGTCTCGATAACTGAACCTACACGGATAAATAACCCGTGCTAAGCTATAAAGCTTAGTGGGGAATATCTACAGATGGATGACCACACACAACAGTCATCAAAATACACATACAATATATATATATATATATATATATATATATATATATACAGCATAACATGTAAATAATAACAAATACTTTAAAACTTAAAGCATCTCCTCATGTACATAAATATTATACCGAAGAGAGTATCAAATATTTCCATTTTCATAATTCATATAAATGACAATTTTCCATGTGAACATATTCAAATGAAGCACAAATTTCTATGGACAAGCCAACAATATGATCCACAATAACGATCTTTAGTAAGATAAACTTTAACTGATTAATTATGATCATTACTATAAATAAAGTTTAGCCTGCCTTAGTTTTATCTATGGATAACGGGAAGTGTCGATACACTTCGGTATCAAAATGAGGGATATCTAAAGATATAAGATCTATAAACCCAAACGGGACCAAATTATACTTTAGACTGGTCAACCAGACCCAAACGGGGTAGCCTCATAACCCAAATGGGGCTGTCCATGATCCAAACGGGATCAAACATACTTTAGACCCAACTAGGCCAAACTATGGCAGCTGTAATTTTCCCTATAAGCACATATCTTTCCACATCTGAACTCTATTACAGGCAAAACTATATTCATGTTCAATTCACATATCAAAACTGTATTCATAGTACACTATTTGCACATATACAAAGTCTTGTAAAACTATAAGTTCTATAGTGCATAGACAGATATATGCACATTTCATATAACAAATTATACATGTAGCTCATCCAATCCACATGACTATAAAATTTGCATCACGACATATAGGCATGACATATAATCATCACATAATATACTTGAACATGTTCTCATTAAGCATCTCATAAGTTCATAGTCATGCTAAAGCATTTTCTATCTCATAGGCCAATTATATGCTCATACACTCATATACATAATCATAAATGTACATACCTGTAGGTACATCCGCATATAGTAGGCTTATTCTTATCAGCCTGTTTATCAATATCTATACCCTTATCATTATTCAAATCATGTGTTATACATATAACGATATGTTTCCATATGGGAGTATACATATGTCATGATCATACTATTATATTCCCTATTTTATAGCATAGGTACATGTCAAAATATGCACTTTCTCATCATAGGGATACTTATGTATACATAAATTTTGCATATGACAATCATGTACAAATCCATTTACATATATATAGGTTAGATATTTTCATCACTAATCTTTATCTATGTACACATATAAATATATATGTATGCATATGATCCTTCATTGATAGTCATATTACATGCCCTAACCAATTTATTTTTCAATCACATAAACACCTTTTTATCTCAATTAATTAAAAGTTATAAGATAATGTATAGCAAAAATCTGCACAGGGCAGCATTTTGGACTCAACTTGTGAGCCACATTTAAAATTGAAGATATCATTTTTAGGCAAAATGATCTTCTACAATATTATTCCCCTATGTGTCTAGTTTCCATAGCATTAAAATTTACCTCAATATCTGACCTATAGCTCGAGATATTTGAAAAATACTATAGGCTATTCATAGAACCAAAATAGTGTGTACTGTCACTTATAAAAATTCATACCATAAAATTAACAGGGGTTTAGACCAACATTTCTTCATAAAATTTATAATTTCATGTCTCTAGTTTTACCATAATTTTACTTTGTAGCATTTCAACATCTCTACAAAAATTTATGCCCATTATTGTAAATTCTGTTTCTATGAGAAGTCTAGGGGACTAGTCCAGATTCAACCCTAAATTCCGTGTACTTAGAGGCAGATTTAAGCTTATATTTCTTTTTAAGAATTGTAGATAAAGAAGTATATTTTCCATAGAAATTAAATTTTCATCATTTTGATCATTGTACACGAAGTTATCTCAATTTTATTACAAGCTATTATGTGATCTACATTAACAGTTCACCTGATTTTTCAATAAACTATAAAAATTAGTTAGAGGCAGAATCAAAGCCTAGTCATTCTACAATTTTTTAAATTTATGTCTCATTTAACTATATAATTTTTAATTGGTTCATTTTGAGGTCTTTAACTCAATTTATAATAGAATTTCCATTACTAGGTCAAAGAAACCCTATCAAGGTTTCAAATGCATCTTTATCTCTCTTGCTCAACAAATCATTCAAAACTGAAGTCCAACTCATCATGTCCAGCAGAAAATTACATGCACATGAACATCCCTAAATTCCCATACCTTGGCCAAAATCCCTATGTCTTCAACCCCTTGCAATTTCCTTTCCTTTAATCTTTCTACCCTCCTTTTCTCCTTCACAAACATCATCATCATTCAATTAAAAAATTTCCAGCACCTTATTCATCAATTACCTCCACCAAAATGAGTAAAAGAAGAAGAAGATGAAGAAATTCAAATGATTAAATGCCTTTAATTTGTTGCACCTATACTTCTTGATTAGATCTCATGCATGCAAGGATTGGGAAGAGAGAATTGAGAGATGAGAGAAGAAGCAAAAATCTGAAATTTTTCTCCTCCCTATTGCCATCCCACTCTCGTCTCCATCCAACCAATGCATTTCTCTCTCCCACATGCAAGAGTTAAGTCTTTATAAAGGGTTGAAAAAGTTCTCTTATGGTCCCCCTAAAAAATGCATGTCTCACACTTACCTATTTACTCTTTGCATGTTAATCTTTAACCCCTCCTTTTAATTCTTTTCATACATTGACCTATCAATTAATTCCACCTTTTAAATTGACCTCTCAATATATGCTTCTATCCACATTGGACCTCTAAATTTCCAAAATTACAAAATTACCCCAAATTAAAATCTTTTTACTTCAATTGCACCCTCAATTAATATCAAACCATACTCTTAAATTTTATTTTCATGCAATTAACATATTAACATGATAATTTACCCCCTTGACCCATAATTATTCAAAATTCTCATTTAATTTAATCTCAATCAAATAAAAATCCCAATTTAAATATGCAATTTAAATTAGGGTCATGTTAAGGGTTTAGGTTATCCCACATCGAAACCAAGTGGCTAAAGCATCTGCCAACTGATTCTCTTTCTTAAGCACATACATAAAAGTACAAACCTCGAATTGACTACGTAGAGCCTTCAGACACTTGGTATAGGGTGAGAGTCGTTCCTCCTTTATTGACCATTTAACTCGCACCTAGTAAACCACCAAAGATGAATGCCTAAAGACTTTTGTGGTCTTTGCCCTAACAACTAACAAGGCTCTTAATACACAGATGCATGCTTCGAATTCAACTTCATTGTTCGTGACTTTGTATCTTAACTTCTTCACTAAAGGTAATTTTTCCCCTTCGAGGGTCACTAAAGTCACTCTTACTCTAGCACCCTTGCCGTTCTTAGCTCCATCAAATTACATTTGCCAACTCTACACTATTATGGCTATAATGTCCTAATCAGGAAATTTATAAGCAACCTTATCCCTTTTTAATGGTTGCTCAACTAGGAACTCTACAATAGCTCATCCCTTGATTATCTTTCTAGTGATAAACTGGATGTCAATCGCTAGCAATAGTACTAACCATCTGCCCATCTTTCCTAATGTTAAGGGTCCTTTTTGAAGGTACCTTTAGGGGTTTTGCTTAGGCATTGCTTGCACTCTATAGGAATGAAAGTAGTGTCTTAACTTATTTGATGCCTAAATCATTGGCAAGTAGATCTTCTCAATTTCCATATACTTAGCATCATATGGTAGTAATTTTTTGCTAAGGTAGTAAACTACATAACCAATCCTAAATTCATCCTTCTAAGCCATCATAGCTCTTAGTAAGCTATCCTCTTTAGCTAGGTATAAAATTAGAGGCTTACTTAGCTACGATGGTCTTATCACTGGTGGATGTAAAAGATACTTCCTAATTATATCGAATGCCTTCTAACACTCCTCATTCCAGACCACTAGTTGGTCTTTTTTGAGTAGTTTAAAAATGGGTTCACAAATCAAAGTAAGCTTAATTATGAACCTACTGATGTATTAGAGCCTCCTTAGAAACCCTCTGACTTGCTTCTCTTTCTATGGCACAAGCATTTCTCTGATGGATCTTACGTTATTAGGATCTATCTCTATCCCCCTTTGGCTCACTACATGTCCTAACAGTTTACCTAAGGTGACCCCGAATCTGCATTTCTTTGGGTTGAGGCGAAGATTATACTTGTCTATCCTTTAAAAGAACTTCTCTAATGCCTCGAAGTGATCCCTTTGAGTAGCTGACTTGATCATCATATCATCCATGTACACCTCCACCTCTTTATAGATCAAGTCATCTGAAATCTAAAAGGCATAACCTAATAGGCATAAGTACCCCACTCAATGATGAAGGTTATTTTGATCTTATCCATAATCTTGTTCAATATTTGATTATACTCTACATTTCTAGTAACAAAATTTATATTGCACAAGCTGCAGCACTATCTACCAAGACATCTATATGGCACAGTGGGATGTTGTCTTTAGGACAAGCCTTGTTCAGTTCTCTATAGTCTACACAAACTTTGACCCTTCCATTTTTCTTTGCCATGAGGACTAGTTTGCTTAACCAAGTCGGATACTGAACCTTCACCAAGAACTTGGCTTCTATTTGTTTCCTTACCTCTTTTTTTTAACCTTTTCAGCCTACTCTGGTCTAAGTCTTTTAAACTTCTACTTGATTGGCTTATAAGCTGGGTAGGTAGAGATGGCTTGTATAGTGATTTCTCAATCAATCCTCGACATATCCATATAAGTTCAGGTGAAGCCTTTTTTATATTTTCTTAAGATTCTCTTAAAATTTTCCTCACTTCAGGAGTTATGTCTAATGCTATCAAAATGTCTTTTGGATTTTCTTTTGTGCTGAGATTAAATGAACATATATTAGTTAAATTAATGTCAAATATAAAAGATTTATGCTCATGATTATGTATATTAAAATTAGAAGAAATATTAACACATGTAAGCAAAATTGTTCATCTAGCTAATATAATCAAAGGAAAAAACATTATCATCATTAAAAAGTTCTGGAGCATAAATAATATCAATAAATACATCATTGTCTTCAGTCTCTAGCATAGCTATAGAAATCTCTCTAGCTTCTTTCTTTAGCTATAATGATGCTTCAACTCCTACTTTCTATTTTCCCTTACTTTGGGTAGTAAACAAATCTGAAGTCACAACCTCTTTCCAAACTGGATGGTGCAATAGGATATCCTCATCCCAAAAGCCCTCTATCTGCTTGATAACACTATTCTCCCAATCGAACACCTTATTAGATAGCTCAAATCAAGGTATAATCTTATCCCTATAAACTAAGGTTCATCCTCCCTACAATAGCTATATACTATTAAAGTAGGCACGAAATTCTTGGAGATGTTAGGAACTTCACCCATCACTGCTTTGCCTTTGCTTATTTTTTTCAATCCTAGTATAACCTAAACCCTTTCTATCCTTTTTCCCCTTAGTACTGATTGCAGATTGAGGTCTTCGGGACTTTTTCCCCAATCCAGCTCTAAGCAAGAAATGCATCTTCCTTAACATATTAATCACTTAGGGCTATCAATTGCACCATTTCCATCCTCATCATTAATCATAGACACATGGAATCCACTGAAAAGCTGCTTGGAAAATTCCAACAGTGATCCTTGATTCTCCTTAGCTACCATAATGGTGAAAACTTGACCATCATATGGTATTTTAATCATCTAATGCAAAGTGAAGGGAACCCCTTCTAGGTTATAAAACCATGGCCTCCCTAAAAACACAAAAACATTACTAGGAATAGGCAACATAACAAAATTAGCTTAAGTTTCCGCTGGCCTAATCTTCATTATATCTTTAAATATAGCTGTAACTTGTCTCTTCAAATTTTCATAGGCAAAAATGGTCAGCTCCGATTTACTCAACATTGAATCATTTAACCAAAATGTAAAGATAGCCAAAAGAGGGCACACATTGATCGTTTACCCATCATCCACCATCACGAAAGCAATGTGCTTGCCATTAACTTGGGCCTTAATGTAGAGGGGGCGATTATGGTTTCTACCTAGGGCTGGTAAGTCTACTTCAGTATACACCACACTTTCTCCATTTCCCCTTTTCACTAAGTCTAATAGCTTCGATTGTGAAATAGTATTGGCAGCTATTTTAAGGCCACAATTGAGGCCTTAGTAGAAATATGCATGATTTATTTGAATTATAGTTAATATAATGTATAATTAATTAGTAAAACAAAGATTAAGGTCAAAAGGTAGAAAATTGGTAATTTTAATTCATGTTATTTATATGAGTTATTGAAGCATGTTAATATTAAGGATGTAATTCAAAGAGGAAAGATAATTTTGGGGACAGAATTGAAAGAAAGATAGTGTAGGGCTGAATTTAATAAGAGAAAAAAATAGAGGGAGCTTAGTGAGAATTTCCATCTCCACTTAAGTTTTCCAGAATCTACATGTAAGAGAGAGAATGAGAAAATATTGGTTTCTAAGAGGAGAGTGAGTTAGCAAAAGCAAGGGGGAAAGACACAAATTTCATCTTCTCATTCTCTCCATAAAAATTAGGTGTTCTTTTTTTTCTTTCATCTTTATTTCTACTATGGTTATTGAGTACAAGAGTTTTTAAATTGAAGCCTCTAAGGTAAGGTATTCTTCTTCATCTCCATTATCATCTTTTTCTTCTTTGAGTTGAAGGAATTAAATGAGAGGAAATGCTGGGTAATTATGATGGAAATGTTCTATGTAAAAGAATGAATGACCAAGAACAATGGGAAGAAGGTGTTAAAGGATTGAAGGAGGGTTTGGGGATTTTGGCTAAGGCAAGGGAACTTGGCATTAATTTTGAAATACATGTTTAGATTTTAGTAATTTATGGTTAAAACATATCTAAATTGAGGGATTGGAACATGAATTTTGCATGTGTTCAAATTTGGGTTTATTAGAATAATGAAATTAAATACTCTAAAATAGAGTATAAAAATAATAATGCATACAAGTTTAAATTTGAAAAGAGAGCTCATTTTTAAATGTCTATTCTCTAATATTTGTGTTTTAGATTAATCCAAGTAAATAAGAAATTTGAGAAGGCCATTAGTTTTGTAGCAACCTACATAAAAATTTACAGTATGAGCATATTACTTTGTCATATAAAGGATTGGAAACATAAAAATTAAATTAGATGTATTTTTTAATTAATTCATTAATGACTTCTATGTAAAAATATAGTGTTAAAAGTACATTGTATAGAAAGCAAATTTTAAGTGAAGCATTTTAGTCATGCAAGCTAAATTTTTAGATTGTGTTGTTGGATTTAAGAGTAAAAGGGTTAAAGTTCTTAATACTGTTGTGCTCATGACTCCTGTCACACTTGGGACGGGGCTCAATTGTCTTCATTATTTCTTTCTTCTTTTTCTTTGTTTTTCACTTACTACCTTTTCTGTTGTGCTCACAATTCTTATCGCAATCGCGATCAATCATGCAATTTTTACTCATATTCTTCTTGCTCCTTTTCCTAATAACTCATTATTTCTAAATAGCAACACAACAAAATATGAAATACTGAAGCTTATAGAAAACATAGTACGCATGATCTTGATTTTAAGATGTTCTAGGAGTGAACCAAATGAATTTAAAGTAAATTAACAATGAAGGTTTGGCATATAATGTAGTAGAGATATATGGATGTGTGATAACACCATATTGTAAAGTTATGTATGAATTTGAAGAAACATGGTACCTAGCAAGCATATTAACAAACATGATGTTTATTACCTAATTGAAATAACATAAACATGCCTGTAAGCTCCTATGTTATCATGTGAAAGTATATAGTTACAATGTTGTATATTCACAGATACTTGTATTGATACTTGAGATTGAGTATCCATGTATATATTGTATGTGTATACAAGTATACAACAAAGGTATAAGCATGATAATTAAAATGTATACGAACATGGTTTAAAGCCTATAAATAGAGTTTAGTTGTGGATAGATAGGCGTGCCTATAGGGATATAGTTACAGCTCTTATAGTTTGACCTCATTTTGGTCTATAGGCATCCTATTTAGGACCATAGTTTGACCCTATTTGTGTCGACAGATTTGATATCTCCAACTTAAATGTATAAATTCTATCAATGAACCATATATAAGTGTTGAATTTCATCTTCACTTCTTCATTATGTACTTTGCTTTATTATTTTTGTCATTAAGAATTCCATATGATAATTTGATGCTTGTTGAGTGTCTATTGATGACCGCTGTGAGTGGTCGTCTATATTGATTTGTTCCACATTAAGCTTTATGGCTTAGCATGAGTTATTTATCCTTATAGGTTCAGCAGTTGATACTTTTGCTCAGGGACGTATTTTTGCATCAGGAAGGCTAACACAAGTCTATGAAAGAATTTTGATGTAGGATGTCCTTGGTTAATCTTTTGTATAATTTTTATATCAATGACAGTATATGTGTATGGATGTATATGATAAGGCAATTATGAATTTTGATAGCCCTTTTTTTGTAATTATAACTGTATATGCATGTACTTACGAATTGAAGTAACATTTATAGTATATGATATGTATGGTAGCATATAATGAGATAAACCATGTATATAGTGATAGTAACAAGACAAATACGTGATAATTTGTAAAATAACAAAAAAATAGATTAATACTTGATTGATATGATAATAATGATAATAGAAAAAGGTTGTTAGTTAGAGGGCATTACAATTTAGTATCAAACCAAAGGTTAAGTCATTTCTGGTCAATAAGGGTCTACGATTATGTTGAATGTTGTAATTTTGGTGTTGGCCTAATGCAAAAGTTCCTATTTTCTTATAAATAGTAGATGGAGCGATATAGGGAAGCTATTGAAGAATCAACTAAAGGTAATTTACTTGTTAGAACAAATCCTTCCAATCTAAGATCTTTGGTCTTTAATCGAGAAGATAATCCAGTGGCTATTCTTGGAGAAGCATTGTTGAAATTTTCTCAAGATATGGCCCAAATCTTATAAAAGGATGACTATACCTAAAGCTATGATAATTGAGATTAAAAAACATGGTATAGAAGAATTCTTGGGCACTACCTTAAAGGAATCTGAAGAAGCTAAATTCTGGTTGGAAAAACTATAAAGAATATTTGATGAGATTAAATGCCCAACCAATCAGAAGGTGTCTTGTGTTGTGTCTTTATTGCAAGGGGCAACATATGATTGGTGGAAACTGGTGCTTAAACAACCTCAATTACTAGCTCCACTCATATAAGGGTTTTCCAAAGTAGAGTTTAGGAAGAAGTATGTTATGGAAGCATATAAAGAAGAGAATTTGAGGCAACTTTTGAGCTTGAAATAGAGAAATATGACTTTGGAAGAATATGCAAAAGAGTTTAGCCACTTGTGTAAATATGTTGTAAACTCGATGTTGACTGGAGCTTTCAAGTGTCGAGAGTTTGAAGATGGGTTGATTGATCGAATAAAAGAAAAGTTGATTAGACTAACATCTTTGCAACTCGTAGATTTTTATTAACTTGTTCAAGCAGCTATGTGAGCAGATAAGAATGAACTAGCTAAGAGGGAAAGGTAATAGAGAAGGAGTGGGAATATAGGTAGATTTTCAACTGGGAAAAGACCTAACGAAGCATATGGAAATTGGCCAGATAAGTCAGTTAATAGTCTTGCTAATAAAGGAAAACAGCAAGGATCATCTATAATATCTAAATCTGGCAGAGAAACACTAGTGAGGAAGAATGGAGGTTAGTCACTAGAGTGTCTTTCTACATGGCAAACTATCCTTCAAAATGGGAGCAAGAATCTATACAATAAGGTAATAGGGGAGCTTTTAATGCACCCTCAACTGGTAGAGGCTGTGATAAAGGGTATAGTGGATCAATTCAACTTGGATCTCAGCCTAGAAATGTATTTGAGATGGTTGATCATCCTACAGTTCCTATTATTCCTGGTCAGGCTTATACAATGAAACCTCATGAGGATTGAGATGCCCCAAAGTTATAGCGTGTGTTTTCTCTCTCTTTGACATTGATATTTATGCATTTATAGATCCTATCTGCACCCATTCTTTTGTTTGCATTAGGGATATGGGTAGAAACATGTGAAATATGCATATATTAGACTTTGACATTTGTGTAACTAGCCCATTGGGGCATAATGTCTGTGTCAATAAAGTATATAAAGATTGTCCCATTGTGATTCAAGGAAAGGAATTTTTGGATGACCTCATTGAGTTACCATTTCAGGAATTTAGTGTTATATTGGGCATGGATTGGTCATCAAAACATTATGCAGTGCTTAATTGTAGGGCAAAGATAGTAACACTTAGAGATACTGATAATAGGGAAGTAGTAGTTCAAGGTATTCGAACTAAACCCTTACCAAATGTGATATCTACTATACAAGCCTAGAGATTTCTTAGAAAGGGATGTGGAACATTTCTAGCTTTGGTACTTAATTCTTAAAGGGAGAAAATAAAGCTTTAATATATACCAGTGGTAAATGAGTTTCCTAATGTATTTCCACAAGATTTACCTAATCTTCCACTTGAAAGGGAAGTGAAGTTGTCCATAGAAATTGTACTTGGTATAGCTCCTATTTCTAAGGCACTATATAGAATGGGCCCATTAGAACTAAAAGAATTAAAGGTTCGGTTACAAGACTTGCTGGACAAAGGCTTTATTAGGCCTAGTGTGTCTCTTTGGGGTGCACCAATTCTGTTTGTTAAAAAGAATGAAGGTTCAATGAGAATGTGTATGGACTATAGACAGCTAAATAAAGTAATAGTGAAGAACAAGTATCCATTACCACAAATAAAATACTTGTTTGGTCAGTTGAAAGGTGTTGGAGTGTTTTCAAAGATCGATTTGTGATAAAGATACTATTAACTTTGATTAAAGGATGTGGATGTTCCATAAACTGCATTTAGAACTTGGTATGGTCATTACAAATTTCTAGTCATGCCATTTGGGTTAACAAATGCACCAGCTGCTATTATGAATCTAATGAATAGGGTATTTTGATCCTACTTAGACAAAGTTTTTGTAGTGTTTATTGATTAAATATTGGTCTATTCTAGAAATGAAATAAAGCATGGTGAACATTTGAGAATTGTGTTATAAACTTTAAGGGACAATCAATTATTTGCCAAATTAACCAAGTGTGATTTTTAGCTTAAAGAAGTTTCCTTCCTTGGACATATTGTGTCTTATAAAAGTATTAGAGTGGATATAATAAAAGTTAAGGCTATTATAAATTGGAGACCGCTTCGAAGCATATCTAAAGTGAAATTTTTTTTGGGTTTGGCAAGTTACTGCCGTCGTTTTGTGAAGGATTTTCTGTCGTTGCTTCTCTAATCACTAAGTTATTATGAAAAGGTATCAAGTTTGTATGGATCGATGTCAAGCCATTGAATAATTAAAATAGACGTTAACAGAAGCTTCGATCCTAACATAGCCGATTTAGGGTAAAGAGTATTCTATGTACAGTCATGCTTCCAAAATCAATTTGGGTTGCATGTTAATGCAATATGGCAAAGTGGTGGCTTATGCATCCAAGCAATTAAAACCATATAAGTAAAACTACCCTACACCTAACTTAATGTTAGCTATAGTGGTGTTTGCTTTGAAGATATGGCGGTATTACCTTTATGGAGAAAAATGTAGAATTTACACTAATTATAAGAGTCTCAAGTATTTGCTCACTCAGAAAGAGCTTAACTTGATACAACGTAGATGGTTAGTGTTATTTAAAGATTATAACTATATAGTTGATTACCAACTGGGTAAAGCAAATGTTATAGCTAGTGCCTTATGTTGAAAGACAATGGTAGCTATGATGTCACAACAATGTAGATGGAAATTTGCATCAGATGGTATCTTAATAACTAAGTTAAAGGCTCGATCGAATGTGAGGCAAGTAGTGATGGATGCTTAAAAGAATGATGGGATATTACAGATGGCTGTGCAATCATTAAATGAAGGGAACCAATTTGAGTATTCAATAAAGGAAGATGGGAGTGCATATTATCATAACAAGTTATGTGTTCCAAATGTCAAATAATTGAAATGAGTATTATTGTGTGAATCGTATAACACTGTGTTCACTATACATCCTGGCAGTAATAAGATGTATCAGGATTTGAAGAAATATTATTGGTGGTCTGGTATGAAGAAAGATGTGGTGGATTATGTTTCTAAGTGTTTAACTTGTCAATAGGTGAAAGCGGAACACCAACTTCCCTCGGGATTGCTAAACCCCATTTCAATTCGACAATAGAAATGGGAAGATATCACTATGGATTTTTTATAGGTTTTCCTCTCACGTAGAGGAAACATGATGTAGTATGGGTAGTTATTGATAAGCTAACAAAAATAGCTCATTTCATACTTGTTCAAATAGACTATTCTTTAGATAAATTGGCAAAACTATTTGTAAATGAAATTGTTCTGTTTCATGGAATATCGATATCTATAATTTCTGATCAAGATCTAAGGTTTACGTGTAAATTTTAACAAAGTCTACAAAAAGCTTTGGGAATGCAACTTTGTTATAGCACTGCTTTTCATCCTTAAATAGATGGGCAATCAGAAAGGGATATACAAGTGTTAGAAGATATGTTGAGAGATGTGTTTTGGATTTCCTAGGAAGAAGGGACAAATATATTACTTCAATGGAATTTGCATACAATGATAGTAATCAAAATATAGAACTCCAGTGTATTGGACTGAATTATTTAAACATAAAATGATTGGTCCAGACATTGTCAAGGACACAAAAGAGAAAGTATAGGTTATTAAATAGAGATTGAATGTAACGCTCACTCTAATTACCTTTTATTTACATATGGTTTCATTTAATTACTTACACAAGTACGTATAGATACATATATATTTAACATACTTAACACATATTTACAAGTATTTCATCATAGGTATTCCACTCCTTTTACATTTAACATATTACAAAAGAGACTAAACTACCAAAATTTGTCTTCACTCACCCTTCTCCTAGTGGCCCATAAATGTTGTATTGTAAACTGGCTCCTCAGGTCTACACCTGTATACCTACACCAGAAAAACACCTATGCTGGCGATAGTTCAGTGGGGAGTAAAGTAATGCAATGGACTTTTTTCGAAGTCGCAAAAACAAATGATATAATATACCAATAACAATACATGATAACATTAAATAAGTAACATACTTTGTCATATCACCACTCACATACATCCACTATGATGGTTACACACATTAAATAACACTTTAAATAATTCTTTCATTTCACTGCAATATTCAATGAGAAATACTAATATTACCATAAGGCACTAAAACATTTACACTACTTATCATTCACTAATATTCATGTAAAAATTTAACTCACTTTCATCGCATGAATTTCTACTGATGGTGGATAACAGGTACAAATACTAAATACTGGCGAGCAATATGAAATGCTAGAGACATATTATTCTTAGGTCACTAGATTCCAATAGGTATCGAAACACTGGACACCTTCTGAAGTCAACAGTAGAAGCTGCAATCATTATCCCTTTATAGGCATGCCTATCTATCTGTTATTATATGAAATTCAAGCTTAATAAGTCTTTGAACACTCAAGATTATCATATTTGATACATTCAAGGTTATAAAGTTTATACATAATAGAACATACAAACAATATCCCCATATAATGCATAATTAACTACACTTAAAATACACTTTGAACATAGTTACTACTTCATGTAACATGTAACATTAGGCATATCATTGATCATATTCATCACATTACATCATTATAGACTTAAAGATCATATATGCATTTATTCTTTTAATTCCATGCTTAATGTGGCCTCATTAGGCTTAAAAGTGTCTTAAAGGGTGGTGGTAAAGTTTGGAACACTTAAATATCATATTAGCTTTAAATATGGAGTTTCTTGGTGGAGGTGGGTAGGTTTTTTCATGAGTGCGATAGGGGTCGCGACGACGATAGAGTGCTTATCTCCCTGGTTACAAAATCCTTGAGATTGTTTTCAACATCTAATTTTCATGTCAATTTAGACATAATAAACGAAATTCTTAGGAAAATTGTTCTTCTATAAAGTTGTTCCTATATGTATTTAGTTTCTAAAAATTTAAAAATCACTCAATTATGACTTCTAAATCTCAAGACATTACTTAAATAGTGTAGACTATCTAGATAAAGCAGCAGACATTACTCAAATTCAAGCCGTATTTAGAGGACTTTAGAGGCAAACTTAAGTTTTGATTTCTTCTAAAAAGTTGTAGATATATGTGTTATATTTCGTTTCCAATTAAAATAATCTCCTTTAGAAATTTACAGAAAGAGTTATTTCATTTACACTAAAACTAGTTTAAGTGAACTTTAGGTTAGAATTTTCACAAAGTCAATTTTCATACACCATTGTCATTTTCATGCAATAACAATACATTACCTAGTTCGACCATCAATAACTTAACAATTATAGCACATACATTAACTTAAATCAATTAAACATATAATAAAGAAAATGAAAATTCCCAAACCTCTTTGGCAAGGTCCAACCCTTCCTTTAGGGTCCTTCTCCTTCCTTCTCATTACCCTTGCTAGAATTTCCAACTAAAACACGTCATAAACACACATCAATATCCAAATCCCATTTATGAGTCCAACACCTCATGCTTAGAACAAGTAAAGGACTAAACTTGAGCCAAGAATCCCATAAAAACTTACCTTAAATTAGCCAAGATGCATAAACTCTTTAAGTTAGGCAATAATCAAGAAAATAAAATAAGAAACAAGAAGAAAATGGCTAGGATCCTTTTTAGCCAAAATTTTCCAGCCAACTCACACATAAAAAGGGCAGGTTTCTCCCATTTTCTCACTTTCTCTCAACTCTTCTAGAATTGCTAAATGTCCCTCTCTCATTGGCCTAATGTTTTACCAACTTAATTTACACTTCACTCCCTCTTGTTTACCTTGATTACCAATTTCACACATTGTTCACTGATTTCAATACATTCCTTCCCACTTCTTTAGTAATAATGCACATTTACCCCTAAATTGCTAATTTATAAAATTCCCCTTCACTTTTATGTTAATAAAGATTACGTACCAATTGCATTATTAAAAATGATTTTACACTTAATCTTTTTAAACCTCTATTACATACTAATCCTATTAGGATATACTATTATGCTTTACATTTCTCTCTCCCTTAAAAGAATTTCATCCTCGAAATTTTTCCCGTTACTAAGTATACCATTACACTAGTAAGTATACCATTACACTATCTTACAATAATATTACATAGCAATAATACTACAAGGAACATACCAGGTAATTTCTCAACATTAGAATTTTCCTTTTCTATTATCATTGCATATGCTCGACCTAAAGCATTAGAAGCAATGGGGCTTTTCCACAGTGTCAAATGGTGCTCATTTAGCTATACTCCTACCTCTTCCACCTTTACTAGTCCTAGAAATATTAACATTTCCTTTACTTGCTTGTGAGGTTAAACTTTCTTGAATTCAAGGACAATTGGCTAGCATGTGTTCAATGTTACCACACTTAAAGCAAGCTCCAGTGTGCTTTTTACACACACCCCAATGCTTCTTTTGATAATGTTAGCATATTAGTGGGGTACTACTTCTACTAGATGGTGCTATAGCAACAACTATTAAGGCTGGTTTCTAAGTTGAACCCTAGGTAGCTTGCTTACTTTAAGCTTTACGAGCCTTCTTAGTGCCCGTTAATCCATTATCTTACTCTTTTCTTTTTTGTTCTTTCTTGTGCTTCACTTGTTTAGACTCTTTTACCTCTAAGGTAGCTTCAACATATTTATTATAATTTACTCTCTGTATAGCAATTACTTGTATCAAACATCTTTGGATAATCTCACTTAAACAATCCTCAAATTGTCTACATCAGAAGTCTTCCATCATCAATATGTCAAGCACATACTTACTAAGTTGACTAAACTTCTTCTCATAGTCAGCTACTGTCATATTTTTTTGCTTTAAGCTTTCAAATTCCTTTCTTTTAGCCTTCCTATATACTTTAGTAACATATCTCTTTTCAATTTCATAGAAGAAAATATAACACCCTAATCTAATAATCCATTTCACAACTGAACCTAAGTCGTTAGTTAAGATATAAACTTAGTTGGTATTCTTAAACAATTATGTGAAGTAACTCAAAAATCAAGCATAATGAACATCATTCACTCAATCACTTTAAATTCATGTTGTGGTATCAAATTTATTTTTGAAAACCTTTAACTATACTTGAACTCACTCTTTATCTTCATATCTTGTGTTGGCCAACCCACTGCTGATATCAAACTTGAACAAAAGTCTTAACCTGGGAACCTATATGGATAAAACCCATGCTAAGCTAAAAAGCTTACTAGAGAACAAATTAAACTATGCACAATCTTCTATGAAAATCATGAAATTATGTGTTAGCACTAAGAGTAAATCAATATAGTTATGAGTTCACCATAAGTAACACTAGATACCATGCTATAGTAATTCTAAAATATAAATAAAACCTATCTCACCTCTATATGGCATGGAAAAATACTATGCTTAAAGCCATATCATGATTTACCTGTGTAGCTGTAACACCCTTAACCTACACTTATACTGACTCACTTTATCTTAAAAGTATCAACATACTTTAATACATTATTGAGCTATAAATTATTAAATAGAAAGATCTTATAAAGAAAATTAATCTAACAGAAGTGTTGTATAATTAACAACTTTACTTTATACTTTTAAGTCTTTTAAAACATTTAAGATTTACATCAAATAATCTTTAGTACAATACATCATTTGAAATTACAAATAAAATTCTTGTAACCAAAAAGAACTCAACATCAATAGCTATACTTTCAGACTCTCTCTCTTGTGTTGGTCAATTGATGCAGACATTAGCCTTGAGATGATATCTTAACTCAAAACCTACATAGATAAAATAACCCATGCTAAGCAATAAAGCTTAGTGTGGGAAACTAAACATAAAGGACAACCACTCACAATGATTGTCAAAATCAAAATATATATACATCAATTAAAACATTAAAAGTGACATGACGGAAAAAGATATAATGTAAGATGTGAAAACTTTAAACAACAATGTAATCCAACATTTAATATGATATTCTTAAGAATCATCATTGATTAAAATGATCTGTACATTAATAAATATACTCCATACATTGGAAACCAAGTTAATCATGTTGTTTCATATATCATAGGAAATAGCTATGCTATAATTAATTATGACATATTTATACTCCAGATTAACCAGCTTACAAGTATAATAACATTCAAAACAGTTATTTGTAATCACACTCAAGCACATTAGATATATATACATTTATTTAAAAAGTAACCAATGGATTAGAGAATCTTGACATATTTATCAAGCTCATGTAGTAAACAATATGAGCATTTAAGAAACTTAACAGTTAACTTAGCATGTTTGTGTTGTATACTGACTGAGAATTCTTCATGCATTTAACTCATTAAAAAAATTTCAAACATGTGGAACCAACTATAAATAGCATACATTCATATATATATATATATACATCTTGTGTTACTTGGTAAACTTTATTTATTTAAACTTATGAAACAATACAAGCAAATCATGTTTGATATGTAATTAAGCAATATCCATAACTCTTATACAATACTTTCTTTGTATGTTATACTTTAATGTCGGTACAGTACTTATAGTTTAGCCTGCCCAAGTTCTAAAGGTGGATAATGGGATCGGTGGATACCCAAGGGTATCAAAACGGTGGATATCCAAGGATATCAACAACATAGACCCAGATGTGGCCAACAAAATAGGGGACCGGTCAAGCGAACCCAAACGGGGTCAGCTAATAACCCAAACAGGGCTGTTTATAATCCAAATGAGATCAACTAGAATATAGACCCAAATGGGGTCAATGGGAGCAGCTACAATATCCCTATAGGCACCTATCTATCAACAATTGAACTCTAATAGCAGGCAATATTATGTTCATGTTCATTTCATAAATTATACTTATACTTTACAGAGACAATATGGCCTTTGTGCCATTAAATTTAAGATAAACAAAGTCTTCAAATTTATAGATACATTTATCAGTGTATCAAGTTTCATAATCACACACACACACACACACACACACACACACACACACACACACACACACATATATATATATCATAATGATTGCATCATTTCAAAATCCATAGTTAAGTATATGCATTTAAGCATGATCAAGACATTGAAGATTCACATGCCACAAGCTTATTCATATACTTGCTATATATATATATATATATATATATATATAAATATTTATGTACTTTCATTCAAGGTGTAGAATTATCCATCACATTTTATAACAATTATGTATTTTTCACTCATCAATGGAAGACTAGAGTAGTCAAGCATACATAATTCACTTTAAAAGAATAACTGACCTTGAGCTTGATCCTATATATATATATTTTTTTTTCTGTACTTTCATTCAAGGTGTAGAATTATCCATCACATTTTATAAAAATTATGTATTTTTCACTCATCAATGGAAGACTAGAGTAGTCAAGTATACATAATTCACTTTAAAAGAATAAGTGACCTTGAGCTTGATCCTAGGCTCAATATGTATAAACTTGCACTTTTAAGTATCTCCAAATTATCTAGCATACACCTAATCAATGAACATGCTAGTTGAGTTTATTTGTTACCTCTCTCTATACTTTGATTGCCGCCAATGTCACATTAATTGATTAACAAATCCAGTCATTTACTGCTATAAGAGTTTATTAAGCCAAACTTGCAAATACATTAAACTTATGGTTGTCGATAAACTCAAGATATAATAAGAATTAAGCACAAATTTACATTTATTCAATACTTATCATAGCAAGGACTACAACATTCATGTGAGGTAGCTATAAAGGTTTTAGTAGCTATTATTATTATTACAATTCAGTTACTTCAAGAACTGTTCTATGCCAATACACTTCCTATAATCAAATTATTGAGACTATATACATTAACATATAAAAATAACATAACATCAAACATATATAAAAATTTTGTTTATGTCATTATTGAAATAGTAAACTAAGAATTAGTTAAATCAAATTTGATGCCTCAGGTGAGTATACTTTAAATGTCTTAGAAAAGTGCTTTGTACTTTGAAAAAAATGTGACTATAACTTAGGGGTGAGTATTGTTGGCACATGCATAATCATAGGTTAGTCATATTGTTGCTATGGCATAATTATGTAAGCAAGGTTCATTTAATGATTTAACTACTTTTTATCATGTTATCAATAGATTTCACATATTAGCCTAATTATGCTATGTCAATCAAGTAAGATATATCATACCTGTTCAAATGCTCTTCATAACATGTCTCAATATTAAAACCTTACAATATAGCTCATCTTGTATATGATCATGTAAAAAGATACACAATCCTTAGTGTATTTATATACACATCTATTGATAAAGTCATATATCAGTACAAGTATCTAAAATTGATCATGCATCATCATAATTATATACTTTAACATGTTATCATTCAAACACCATGAAATTCACTTAAATCTCATGCTTGTACTTATATTATACACTTTGTACATGTATGTAATGATATCATGATACACAATCTTCAATGAATGTACATGTAATCATGTATTCATATAGTAATACAAGTATCGATATTTAAATATACATATTATCATGGTCATATACTTGAACATGTTATCATTAGGCATTACATGTGTTTATATACATTTTTACTCTATCATAGATGTACATACAAGTAAGTATGTTTACATGTAACAAGTTTGTTCATAAGTTGTTCATATATAAATGTTTTTATATATATATATATAATCATAGCATATTATAAGGTATAAATTCACTTCCAAATCAATAATATTACCTACCCATACCATTCCATAGTGTTTTGATATCGACTCATATATAAGTATAGTCTTTATCATACTCACATAACATATGCAAAAATATGTAAATGCTTCACACTATAGCTATGGATTTTGTGAGACCCCATACATGACCCTAATTAAATTTCATGTTTTGAGAGGAGTTTTTATTTGATTAAGATTAATTATTTAATGAGAAAATTCTTATAAATAAGTTGTCAAGGGATAAATTATGTTTTATTTATTTTAAATGGCATGGAAAATAAATTGATTAGTGTGATTTAATTTTTAATTGAGGGTTTAGTTGTAGTATAAATATTGATTTGGGGTAAATTGGTAATTATGACATTTTAATGGGGTCAATTGAGAATTTGAGAACAATGGAGAGGCTAATGTAAGAAAGAGGTTAAATGATGAGGTTGAATTAAGAATTAATTAAATGGTGGGGTATAATTTGTGACATGCAAAGAATTGGATGTTATTAATGTGACGTGTAAATTCTTGAGGGATTAAAGAGGACATTTACCATATTATTATAAATAGAATAATCTTAGTGGATGGAAAGAGAAAAGTGAGAGTGGGTGAAGGTGTGGTCGGCATTGAGAGAGGAGAAAAACCAGAAATTTACTTCCTTGCATTTTCTTTCAAGCCTTTGAATCTTCAAGCTAGTTAAGTGACAAATCTTGATGGTTAATTAAGGCATTTAAGTGCTTAACTCTAAGGTAAGTGGTTTCTATTGAATTTCATCATCATCTTCTTCTTCTTCTTCTTCTTCTCATCTTGGTTGTGGTAAATGATGAACAAGTGCTGGAAATGATGGAATAATGGGGAATGAATTGTGTTGTAGTTAAAGGAGGAGATAGAAAGGATAAAAGGAAAGACATTGCAAGGGATTGAAAGCTTGGGTGTGATAGGGATTTTGGCCAAGGTATGGGAACTTAGGATTATTCATATTGCATGTGAAATTATCTACTGGAACATGTTGTGGTTGGCTTGAAATCTAGAGAAAAGTAAAGAGAACACAAGATAAGAAATGCATGTGAGTCTTAAAAATTCTGGGTTTGAGTTCACTGGACCTAGTTGTACTATTTTAGTAATATCTTGAGTTTGAGAATAGATAATTATATGATTCCAATTGGGTATTAAACTAGACTTATATACAAAGATTTCATAAGAATAAATCACACTCAAATTCTGCATCTAGATAATTTTTTAAGATTTATTGAATTTAGGAAAACTTCTAAATTCGGATTCTGGACCAGGTTGGGGAAAAATTGAGATATCTGTATGTAAAATGATCATAATGACATGAAATTAATTTATATGAAAAATAGACTCATAAAGACACATTTTATATGAAGAAAGTAATGCCTAATTTTATTTCTAAGTTTGTCAAATAATTAGCATGAAATTCGTTGAATCTGTTGGGACTGTTAGGGTACAGATGTTGGTATTTTGGGCATAAGTAATAGTAGAGAAGTCAAAATATTATTCTGTAAATTATGAGTAAACTAGATAACTATGAGTACGTTTTTTATGAAGAAATGTTGATCTAAATCTCTCTTGATTTTATGCTATGAATTTTTATAAGTGACAGCCCCCACTGTTTTGGTTCTATGAACATCCTATAGTGTTTTTCAAATAACTCGAGTTATAGACCAGATATTAAGATTAATTTTGATGCTATGGAAACTAGACACATAGGGGAATAAGATTGTAGAAGTCCATTTTGCCTAAAAATGACATCTTCAATTTCAAATTTGGCTCACAAGTCGAGTCCAGAATGCTGCCCTGTGCAGATTTTTGTGATATTTTATTCTATGACTTTTAATTAATTGAAATAAAAAGTTGTTTATGTGATTGTAAAATAAATTGGATAGAGCATGTAATATGACTATAAATGAAGGATTTATAGGCATATATATACATTCGTATGTGTACATAAATAAATATTAGTGATGAAAATATCTAACTTATACATATAATTAGATTTGTACATGATTGTTATATGCCAAATTGATGTACACATATGTAATCCTATGATATGAAAGTGCACATGAGTTGAATGATGATAAAGGCATATATATAGATAAACATGCTTATAAGAATAAGCCTACTATATGCGAATGTACCTACAGGTATGTATATTTATAATTATGTTTATGAGTGTACGAGCATGTATTTGCCCTATGAGATAGATGATGTTTTAGCATGACTATGAATATGTGAGATGCTGAATGAGAATATGATCAAGTTTATGATATGATTATGTATATGAGTGTATGAGCATGAATAAAGTATTGCCTGCAATAGAGTTCAGATGTGGATAGATAGGCGCCTATAGGGAATTACAGCTGCCACAGTCGACCTTTTTAGGTCCACAATATAGTTGATCCTGCTGGATCTTGTACAACTCATTTGGGTTGTTGCTTGACCCTTTTGGGTCCTTGACCGATCCACCGTATAGTTGGCCCTGATTGGGTCCATAGTTTTGATATCTTCGAATATCTACCGTTGATACTCTCGGGTATCCACCGATCCCGTTATCCACTCTTAGAACCTAAGCAGGCTAAGGAAAAGCATTAATATTTCACAGTTAATTACCGTATGAACTATGCTTCTGATTTATGATTTATCTTGTTTAACTGCGGTTCCATAAGCATGAGTTGGTATCTATTTACATTATATACAGATCTCATCATGAATTGTATGTAATCAAGTATGCTATCTTTTACTTTTTCTTGACATGTAAATATTATTATTATTCAATTGTTTTATATGTCCTATATTTTTGACGACCATTGTGAGTGGTTGTCTTTCATGTTTAGAATTCCCCACTAAGCTGTATAGCTTAGCACGGGTTATTTTGATCCGTGTAGGTTTTTGGTAGTCAAGGCTTTTGCAAAGGAACTTTTTCTTCATCAGGACAGGCCAACACCAGTCTATAGAAGTGGATGAAGGAAACTTTTGATAAATCTTGTTTAGTTCCTTACATGTTTAATATGTATAAGGGTTGTAATATATGTATATGTAAGTTATATGGAAATGAAGTTTGTAATAAGCTCATAGTGAGAATGTTGGTTTATGCATGCATCTAGAAGCTATAATACTCTATATAAATGTGCTGAAATGCCGAATGCTACACATGAAAGAAAAATGGCTAAAGTATGATGATATAGTATAATTATTAAGATATTGGGATTGCATATGAAGTCAATATGCTTATTCAAATTTAAATGTAAAGTAAAGATGTGAGAATCCTGATTAGTATATTAGTTATATGATTATTTGGATAAAATGACGTAGATTGTATTATTTATAGTAAAGATGTGGTTTAGGGTGTTTCAGATTTCATCATGGAGGAGCATGCGTGTAAGCATACAATCCATAACCTATATGTCTCAAGTATAAACAAGTATTCTGGCATATGTCACATATAGACTAAAGAACCTATAGAGACCCATGGCCATTCTCTACATTTCATAGTAACTTAACCTATAAGCATCCATTCAATAATACTAACCTAGGATCTATAGATCCATATAGTTAATCATATCCATACATATTCATATAAAGATAATACTTAGGTATATATATATATTTGATCAATATAATACAATTACTGAGGTCATTTCATCCCAAAATGATCATTCAATCATATCCTTATTTAATGATCATACTATAAATATTTTTGTCTTACATGATGACTTACTGATCTAGTATAACTTGTCCATAAATCTGATGTTGCCTACATAATATGTATATTGTTACTACTATTCTATTTTACAAACACCCACATAGTATGGTAGTGACACATACAACTTGGTTTTATGCAACCATGGCTCCATTTACTTATAGTTTACCCTCTTTGTTCACTATTATAGTCTATTAGATGACAAATAATAAGCTATATATTTTAATATGATCATATATTTGTCAAACATCTACCTTAATTAATACTTTTTAAAATGCTATCATTAGGTATCACATATTAGCATAATCATGCTATGTCAATCAAGTAATGTATCATACCTATTCAAGTGCTCATCATAAAACATGCCTCATTCTTAAAACTTTACAATATAGCTCAACATATGTATGTGATCATGTAAAAAGATAAACAATCCTTAGTATATATATACACATGTTTTCATATAGTCATATAACAACCCGAGTATCAAAAATTGAACATATATCATCGTAATTATGTACTTTAACATGTTATCATTCAAGCACCACATGTAAACATGGTCATACTAAAACATTTCTTATTTCATAGTCTAAGTGCATGTTCAAATAGAAATTTACTCTATCATTAGAGTACAAACATGTAAGAATAATTGCATATAACAAGCATGTACATAAGTTTAATCTTATGTAAATATTTTATATCATTAACATTAATTTTTACTTATGTATATATACAAGATTACATAAATAAAGACCTTTATCAAAAATAATATTACATGCCATATATGATTCAATGTGTTTTAATATAGGAACATATTTAACATAACAACATTTAAACAATAATAGAAATTACATTAAAAATTTTACCTACAAAATTCTGCACAGGGATAGTATTTTGGATTTAACTTGTGTGCCATTTTTGATTTGGAAAAATGTGATTTTTAGGCCAAGTGACCTTCTAAAAACTTAATCCCATATGTGTCAAGTTTCCAAAACATTAAGATTCATCACAATATCACATCTATCACTTGAGATACTTAAGAAAAACCATAGGCTATGCATAAAATCAAAAATACTTTTTGTTATCACTTATAAAATTCATAAAATAAAATGAGGAAAGAATTAGACTAACTTTCCTTCATCAAAGTTATACTAATATGTATCTAGTTCAACCATAATTTTACATCATAATAATCTAACTCCTCTACTAAGACTTATGCCTAAAATACCAAAATCTATTCCTTAACAGTGCAACCAGTTTCTATGAATGTCATGCTAAAATTTGACATGCTTGGAAATAAAACTAGTCATTGATTTCTTCATATGAAATTTATATTTAGAAATATATTTTTCATATAATTTAACCTCATAGAAATCCAACCATTGTACACGCAAATACGTCATAATTTCCAACAAGTTATTCCAGAACCGAAATCAACAACTCACAATACAAAAATCTATTCTAGTTACAACTTCGAAGTTACATAGAAGAAAATGTGTATAGCTTTAGGCAAACCTTCCTTCACAAAAATTTTTCTCCTATGAGTGTATGTTATCTAGGATTTTTTCTCATAGGATTTAGGCTTCTGTCTCAAAAATTATATAAAAAATACAGCAACGTGCTCTCTATAACTAGATAGCATCTCACTATGAATTTCAAGTTAAAACCAAAAACACTTAGGGATAGAATCTCATTTAGATTCCTTCTACAAGATTATGAATCCATGTCTTAATTTTAATCAGGAACTATAATTTCCCAAATTGGAGCTATAAAACTCGAGATATTCACAAAATACTAAAACTAGTTCAAAGAGACTTAATCCAGAATTTCAAATTCTTTAGATTTTCTACTTTCAACTTTGATTTGTATGATTTAAATTCATCTCTTCCATAATCAAAATATTATAATAACACATTTAAAATCAATAAATTCATGCAAAAACACATGCAAAGTAGATTTTAGACTTCACTTCCTCACCTTGGCTGAAATCCACACTAATCACTTAATCCTTCAAAACCATATTTCCCTTGATCTTCATTTTGTTTTCCTCAAATACAAAGAGCATCCACTCTTAGAAAATAAAATTCATTCTAACAAAAACCATCAAAATCCAAAATGAAGAAGATGAAAATCCTACCTTGCAATCACAACTTAAAGATCCTTTCATGAAAAATTCAAAAGAGAAATTCTATGGAGAATTGAGAGAAAGGATTTTCAAGCTTTAAATGAGGGATTTCAAATGAAGAAATCTAATTTCTTCTCTTACATTGTTGCCCCCTTCTGTCTCTTATTTCCTTATCTCACTTTAAGCTTTTATAATGACAAGATAAATTCCTTTCTTAGTCCTTCCACTTTTTGCATGTCACACATAATTCCCTCTAATTTTTGCATGTTACACAATGACCACTCCTCTTTTAAGTTTCTTTTAAATCAACCCCTCATTTCTTCCTTTTATTTATAATTAACACTTCAAATGCCATATAAACAAATTGACCCCTAACTTTTCACTTTAAGTTTCAATTACACCCTTAAACATTTTTATACCAAGCAATTCATAAATCAAGTGAAATTATCACTTGCCCTTATCACTCTATTACAAAATTCACTCATTTTAATTAGTCTAATTCAAATAATAATCCATTAAATCACGTAATTTCGACTACGGTTATTTTTGGGGCCTTATAGAAAGAGTCTTATGTTAACTCTGCAGGTGGTTGAGGATTTGGAAGCACTAATTTTCACCAGTCATAAGATCAACCTTGCAATAGGGACACTACAAAGGTAACCAGTTGATCCTGTAAATAATTAATCTCTTATATCCTCTTATCTACTTTTTCTAATCAAAATTCAGCTACATCCGACTCATCCATTGAGGTACTTGTAAACCTTTTTTCCCTTTCTTCTTAATAAGGTCAATGAGAGCCTTAGGAGCAGTCAATCTATCTATTATCTGCATTAATCCTTGTACTAACATCGGATTACCTTGAGCAGGATCTAAACCCCCTACTGGTGGTTGCTCAGGTTCAGAGGGATTATCACGTACTAGATTTACACTTCTAGCTGACTCACCCATATTTTCACTAGGATCCATCCATCTTTACATTACATAAGACAAAATCTGCATTAAGGCCACAACACCATATAAACATGCATGTCTAATCTCTTCTCTAACATCTTATTGTCAAGAACGACCAAAACCTATGCTCTAATACCATAATGTAACGCTCACTCTAATTACCTTTTATTTACATATAGTTTCATTTAATTACTTGTACAAGTACATATAGATACATATACATTTAACGTACTTAAAACATTTTTACAAGAAGTTCATTATAGGTATTCCACTCCCTTTACATTTAACATAGTACAAAAGAGGCTAAACTACCAAAATTTATCTTTACTCACCCTTCTCCTAATGACCAACAAATTTTGTCTTGCAAACTAGCTCCTCAGGTCTACACCTATATACCTATAAGGGAAAAACACACGTGCTAAGCGATAGCGCAGTAGGGAGTAAAGTAATGCAATAGACTTTTGTCGAAGTCATAAATGCAAATGATATAATATACCAATGATAATACATAATAGCATTAAATAAGTAGCATACTTTGTCATATCACCACTCACATGCATCCACTATGATGGTTACACACATTAAACAAAACTTCAAATAAGTCTTTCATTTCACTGCAACATTCAATGAGAAATACTAACATTACCATAAGGCACTAAAACATTTACACTACTGATCATTCACTAATATTCATGTAAAAATTTAAATCACTTTCATCACGTGAATTTCCACTAATGGTGCATAACAGGTACAAACACTAGATACCGGTGAGTAGTATCAAATACTAGAGACATATTAGTCTCAGGTCACTGGATACCAATAGGTATCGAAACACTGGACACCTTCTAATATCAATACTAGCAATTGCAATCACTATCCCCATATAGGCATGCCTATCTATCCTCTATGCTAAATTCAGGCTCAATAAGCCTTTGATCACTCAAGATTATCATATTCGATACATTCAAGGTCATAAAGTTTATACATAATAGAACATATAAATAATATCCCCATATGATGTATAATTAGTTTCACTAAAAACATGCTTCAAACAGAGTTACCACTTCATGTAACATGTAATATTAGTTATATCATTGATCTATTCATCACATTGCATCATTATACACTTAAAGATCATATATACATCTATTCTTTTAATTCCATGCTTAATGTGGCCACATTAGGCTCAAAAGTGTCTTAAAGGGTTGTGGTAATGTTTGGAACACTTAAATATCATATTGGCTTCAAATGGGGAGTTTCATTTTTTTTTGCTAGTGCATTAGGGGTTATGACCATGACAGAGGGCTTATCCCTCTATTCACAAAATCTTATAGACATACTAAACAACATTTTTAGGAAAAGTGTTATGCTAAAATGTTGTTCCTATATGTCTCTAGTTTTTTAAAAATTAAAAATCACTCAATTATGACTTTTAAATCTCAAGATAATACTAAAATAGTGTGAACTATTCTACATGATATGACAACATATGGCACTCAATTTAAAGCCATATTTAAAGGACTTCAGAGGCAGAATTAAGTTCTGATTGGTTCTACAAAGTTTTAGATATATGTGTTATATTCCATTTCTAATTGGAATCATATCATTTAGAAACCTACATATAGTGTTATGTCCTTTACACTAAAATTTGTTCAAGTGAACCTTAGGGCAAAATTTTAACTAAGTAACTTTTTCAAGCACAATTGTCATTTTAATGCAATAACAATATCATTACCTAGTTCTACCATCAATAACACAATATTTATAGCACATACATTAACTTGAATTAATTAAACACAAAACAAATAAAATGAAAACTCCCAAACCTCTTTGGCAAGCTTTAACCCTGCCTTTAGGCTCCTTCCCCTTCCTTCTCTTTACCCTTGCTAGAATTTCCAACTAAAATATGTCATAAACACACATCAATATCCAAATCCTATCTATGATTCTAGCTCATCATGTTTATAAAAAATAAATGACTAAACTTGAGCTAAGAATCCCATAAAAACTTACCTTAAATTAGCAAAGATGTATAAACTCTTTAAGCTAGGCAATAAGCAAGAAAATGACATAAGGAAGGAAAAGAAAATGGTTGGGATCCTTTTTGGCCAAAAGTGGCCAGCTAACTCACACATAAAAGGGGCATATTTCTCTCATTTTCTCACTTTCTCTCCATTCTTCTAAAATTGCTAAATGTCCTTCTCTCATTGGCCTAAAGATTGACCAACTTAATTTACACTTCACTCCCTCTTATTTACCTTAATTACCAATTTCACACTTTTTCACTTCTTTTAATACATTCCTCACAACTTCTTTTGTAATAATGCACATTTACCTCCAATTTGATAATTTATGAAATTGCTCTTAACTTTTACATTAATATCGATTACATCCCAATTGCATTATTAACAATTCTTTTACACTGATACATTTTTAACCTCTCTCTCCATTACATACTAATCCTATTAGGGTATACTTTTCGGCCTTACATTTCTTTCCCTCTTAAAAGAATTTTGTCCTCGAAATTTATCACATTACTAAGTATACCAATACACCATATTTAAACAATAATATCACATAGCAATAATACCAAATGGAACATACTAGGTAAGTTCTTGACATTGGAATTTTCATTTTGTCCTCCTATCATTTCATATGCTTGATCCAAAGCATCAAAAGCAATCAGCTTCTCCATAGTCTCGGATGGTGCTCGGTTAGCACCACTCCTACCTCTTCCACCTTTACTAGTCCAAGAAATATTAATATTTCCTTTATTTGCTTGTGATGTTAAAATTTCTTAAATTCGAGGATAATTGGGTAACACGTGTTCCATGCTACCATACTTAAAGCAAGCTCATGTGAGCTTCTTGCAGACACCCCAATGGTTCTTTTGACAATGTTCACATATCGGTGAGGTGCTAACTCTACTAAATGGTGCCATAGCAGTAACTGCTAAGGCTAGTTTCTGAGCTGAACCCTGGGTAGCTTGCTTACTATAAGCCTTATGAGCCATCTTACTACCTATTACTCCATTATTTTCACTTTTCTCTTTTTTTCTTTCTTTTGCTTCACTTGTTTAGAGTCTTTTACATTTGAGGTAGCTTCAACCAATTTATTATAATTTACTTTTTTTATAATAGTTACTGGTATCAAACATCATTGGATAATCTCATTTAAACCATCCTCAAATTTCCTACACTTAAAGTCTTCCATCATCAATATTTTAGGCACATACTTATTGAGTTGGCTAAACTTCTTCTCATATTCGAATACTATCATATTCTTGTGCTTTAAGCTCACAAATTCCTTCCATTTAGCCTCCCTATATGCTTTAGTAACATATCTCTTCTCAAATTCTTAGAAGAAAAAGTCCCATGTCAACTCTGCAAGTCGTTAAGGATTTCGAAGCACTAATTTCCACTTGTCCTAAGCCAGACTTTGTAATAAGGAGACCGCACAAGTAATCTATTGATCTTACGGATAATTAATCTCTTTTAGTATCTTATATACTTTTTCTAAACAAAATTTAGCTATATCCGACTCATCCATTGAGGTACCTATAAACTCTTCAGCCCCTCTCTTCCTAATAAGGTCCTTGGGACCTTTAGGAGCAATCAATCTGTCTATTATTTGCATTAATCCTTAAACAAATATCGGATTACCTTGAGTAGGATCTAAACCCTCTACCTGTGGTTGCCCAGGTTCAGAAGGATTATCACGTACTAGGTTTACTCTTCTAGCTGACTCACCCATATTTTCATTAGGATCCTATTCCATCTTTACACTACACTAGGCAACATTTGCATTAAGGCCACAACACTATATAAACAAACATTACTAATCTTTGCTCTATCATCTTATTGTCCAGAACTGCCTAAACTTATGCTCTGATACCATAATGTAACGCTTACTCAAATTACCTTTTATTTTCATATAGTTTTATTTTATTATTCCACAAGTACATATAGATACATATACATTTAACATACTTAAAACATATTTACAAGTATTTCTTTATAGGTATTCCACTCCTTTTACATTTAACATATTACAAAAAGAGACTAAACTACTTAAATTGGTCTTTACTCGCCTTTCTCTTAGTAGCCCACAAATGTTGTCTTGCAAACTAGCTCCTCAGGTCTACACCTATATACCTACACAAGAAAAACAAATGTACTAAGCGATAGCTCAATAGGGAGTAAAGCAATGCAATGGACTTTTGTCAAAGTTGCAAATGAAAATGATATAATATACCAATGACAATACATGATAGCATTAAATAAGTAGCATACTTTGTCATATCACCACTCACATACATCCACTATGATGGTTACACACATTAAAAAACACTTCAAATAGTTCTTTCATTTCACTGCCACATTTTATGAGAAATACTAACAATACTATAAGGCACTAAAACATTTACATTATTTATCATTCACTAATATTCATGTAAAAATTTAAATCACTTTCATTGACTGAATTTCCACTGATGGTGGATAACGAGTACAAACACTAAATATTGGCAAGTAGTATCAAGCACTAGAGACATATTAGTCTTAGGTCACTAGATACCAATAGGTATCGAAACACTGGACACTTTTCAATGTAAACACTAACAACTATAATCACTATGCCTTTATATGCATATGTATCTATCCACTACTATACAAAATTTAGGCTCAATAAGTCTCTGATCACCCAAGTTTATCATATTTGATACATTTAAGGTCATAAAGTTTATACATAATAAAACATACAGACAATATCTCCATATGATGCATAATTAGTTTCACTTAAAATACACTTCAAACATAGTTATCACTCCATGTAACATGTAACATTAGGCATATCATTGATCATATTCATCACATTACATCATTATATATATGCATCTATTTTATTAATTCCATGCTTAATACGGTCTCATTAGGCGTAAAAGTATCTTAAAGGGTTGTGGTAATGTTTGGAACACTTAAATATCATATTTGCTACAAATAGGGATTTTCTTGGTTGAGATAGACATGTTTTATTATAAGTGCGACCGGGGTTATGACCGCAACAAAGGGCTTATCCCCTTGTTTATAAAATCCTGCAAACTACTTTTAGCATCTCACTTGCACATCAATTTAGCCATACTAAACGAAATTTGTACGAAAATTGTTATGCTACAACGTTGTTTCACTATATCTCTAGTTTCTAAAAAATTAAAAATCACTCAATTCTAACTTCTAAATCTCAATATATTATTAAAATAGAGTGGACTATTCTAGATAATAAGGTAACAAACATCACTCAAATTGAAGCCGTATTTAGAGGACTTTAGAGGGAGAATTGACTTCTGATTTATCGTTATATAATACAGAGTAAAGAACTACATTTCATTGAGATCATTCTAGCCAAAAAGAAATTTAAACCCAACAATATAGTAGGACATTATCATTTTCATCTTTTATGAAGCAAATGATATATATATATATATATATATATATGCATATATTTCTTCATTTTGAGTAAATTATTGAGTCTTTTAAACTTTTAATAACCTGCCAAGTACTAGTTCAAAGGGTGGATAACAGGAGCAATGGATATCGAAGGTATGAAATGATGGACCCAAAGGACCGAACTATAGTTCCATAAAGGAACAAAGCAATAAACCCAAATGGGATCGGCAATGGTTCCAGCAAGGAACAAACAATAGACCCCAATGGGGTCGAACGATGGTTCCATAAGGAATAAGACCCAAACGGGGTCAACTATGGCAGCTGCTGAATCCCTTTAGGCATGCTTATCTAATCCACAACAAAACTAAGACCCACAAGCTTTATCACTTTAAGAACATCTTTCATTCATCATATTCTTTCTTATTTAATATAACATTTACTTAAAGTCGTTTCCCATACGTGAACACATATTATTCATTTACATAGTAATACTGGCTTAGCCCTGATATTTAAGAATACATATCACCTGCTTATACTTGTATAGCTATCGGATAACTTATATCTTGCACTAGAATGCTTTAGCAAAATGGTAACTGAGTATTATGCAATATTAGCTTAAAACAATGTTTTAAGAACCTAGTGCAATACACATCATTTGATATAAGATCATGAAGTAACAATATGATTTGAATTTCAAGGTTGACTCTGGTAATACTCAGTGATAGTTCATAAAAATGAAACCATACATATAATCATATAAACCATGATCACATGACTCTACACGTAAAACATATTCACTGAAGAAGAACATAACTGAGTGGTTCTTCAAAACCATTTCTCTTTGCTTCATTATACTCAATTTAGTCATCGGACATTCATTTTATCCAATACATTATATACATGCATTCTATGTCTCACAAGTAGTAAGAGAGAGAGAGAGAGAGCTACCTTCCTCCAAATGCTGATCCCCTTCTCAAAACCCTTGCTATCCCTTCTCCATGAAGCTATTGAAAGATCTCATTATGAAATTCCAAAATTGCCCTTATTCAACTTAACCCCAACAACTTATTTTTCTTATTATTTAACACTCAAACTTTTAATTTACTTCAACTCTATCCCTCTTTTATCTTAATTTTAACCATACTTAATTTACATACATGCTGAAATTATCAAAATACCCCTAATAGGACTTAAGCTTAACAATGCCAAATAATTAAATATTTGCCTTAATTAACCATAATCCTCGTCACTTGACTATAATCTGGTTAGGGCCATGATTGGGTCCTTACATAGTCTAAGATATATTTGCCCATATAAATTCTTCAAATAGTTGGACTGGTAGCATACAAATTGGTTTTTCTTATGGAATTAGCTAAATTACATAATGTCTTTCACATATCTATACTACGAAGATATTGTTCAGATGAATCCCATGTGCTACCAATATAAGATATTCAAGTTCAACCTGATTTCTCTTATTATGAAGAACTGAAAGAGATTTTGGTTAGAGAAATCAGATAGTTAAGGAACAAGCAGATTCCCCTCGTCAAAGTATTATAACAACATCATGGTGTACAAGAAGTAACTTGGGAGCGCGAGTCAATCATGAAAGAAAAATATCCACAATTGTTTAAAATAGGTATGAATTTCAAGGATGAAATTCTTTAAAGGAAAGAGAATTGTAAGGCCTTAATTGAGGATTTATTAGAAATATGTATGATTTATTACAACTATAGTCAATGTAATGTCTAATTACTTAGTAAAATACAGATTAGGGTCAAAAAGTGGCAAATTAGTATTTTTACGTTATGTTATTTATATCAATTATTAAAGCATGTTAATATTAAGGATGTAATTAAAAAGGGAAAGACAAGTTTGAGGATAGAATTGAAAGAAAAAAAGTGTGGTGTAGAATTTAAGAAGAGAAAGAAATAAAGGGAGCTTAGTGAGAATGTCCATCTCCACTTAAGTTTTTTAGAATCTGCATGTAACAAAGAGAATGAGAAAATATTGGTTTTTAAAAGGAAAGTGAGTTGGCAAAAGTAAGGGGAAAAACATGAATTTCATATTCTCTTTCTCTCTCTAAAAATTAGGTGTTATCTCTCTAAAAATTAGGTGCTCTCTTTGCTTTCATCTTCATTTCTGCTATGGTTATTAAATACAAGAGTTTTTGAATTGGAGGCTCTAACGTAACATATTCTTCTTCATCTCCTTTATCATCATCTTCTTCTTTGAATTGAAGAAATTGTATAAAAGGAAATTCTTAGTATTTATGATGGAAATGTTCTATGTAGAAGAATGAGTGACCAAAAACAAAGGGAAGGACGTGTTGAAGGATTAAAGAAGGATTTTGGGATTTTGGCTAAGGTATGGGAACCTGGTATTAATTTTGAAATGCATGTTCAGATTTCAGTAATTTATGATGAAAACATATCTAGATTGAAGGATTGGAGCATGGATTCTGTATGTGTCCAAATTTGGGTTTGCTGGAATAATGAAATGAAATACTCTAAAATAGAGTATAAAAATCAGAATGCAAACAAGTTTAAATTTGAATGGAGAATTCATTTTTAAATGTCTATTCTTTAATATTTGAGTTTTTGTTTAATCCAAGTAAACCAAAAATTTGAGAAGGCCAATAGTTTGGCAATAAACTATGTAAAAATTTATAGTATAAGCATATTGCTCTATCAAATAAAGAACTGGAAACTTAGAGTTTAAATTAGATGTATTTTTAATTGATTCATTAATGAATTCCATGTAAAAATATAATGTTAATAGTATATTGTACAGAAATAAAATTTTGAGTGACTTATTTTAGTCATGCAAGCTAAAGTTCTACGTTGTGCTGTTGGATTAGTCAGAAGAGGGGTTAAAGTTCTTGATATTGTCATGCTCGCATCTCCTATTGTGCTCATGATAGAGGTTGGTTGTCTTCATTGATTCTTTCTCCTTCAATAGTTGCCTTCTCTGTCACACTTGCAATTCCTGTCATGCTCACGATCAACCATGCAATTCTTACTCATATTCTTCTTATTCCTTTGCCTAGTAACTCATTATTTCTAAGTAGCAATAGAAAAGAATATGAAATATTGAAGCTTATAGCAAACATAAAATGCATGATCCTGATTTTAAGATGTTATAGGAATGCAACCAAAAGAATTTAAAGTAAATTAACAATGAAGGTTTCACATATAATGTAATATAGATACATAGATGTATTAATACACCATATTGTAACTTATGTGTGAATTTGAAGAAACATGTATTTAGCAAGCATATGAACAGAGATGATGTTCTTAAAATAGCATAAACATGCCTATAAGCTTATACTTCTATGTTATCGTGTGAAAGTATATAGTTACAGTGTTTTATATTCACAGATACTTGTATTGATACCTAAGATTGAGTATCCATGTATATGTTCTATGTGTATACAAGTATACAGTAAAGGCATAAGCATGAAAATTAAAATGTATATGAATATGGTTTAAAGCCTATAAATAGAGTTTGATTATAGAGAGATAGGCATGCCTTTAGGGATAGAGTTATAGCTACTACAGTTTGACCTCGTTTGGGTCTATAGTCATCCCCATCTAGGACTATAGTTTGACCTCGTTTGGGTCTGCAAATTCGATATCTCTTGATATCTATAGAATTTGACCTCATTTGGGTCTGCAAATTCGATATCTCTTGATATCTATAGAACTTAATACCTACGGGTATTTATATAATTGGTACCTATGGGTATCCATAGTTCCCATTATTCACTCTTATAGAATTTAAGCAGTCTAATTACAGTAAAGGTAACAAATGCTTAAACGTATAAATTCTATCAATGAACCATAGGATTACTTTATGTTGATATAATTGTTGAATTTTTTCTTAACTTATTAATTATGTACTTTGCTTTATTATTTTTATCATTAAGATTTATATATCATAATTTGATGCTTGTTGAATGTTTATTGATGATTGCTATGAGTGGTCATCCATATTGATTTGTTCTACACTAAACTTTATAGCTTAGCACAGGTTGTTTATCCATGTAGGTTCTGTAGTTGAGACTTTTGCTCAGGGATGTATTTCTGCATCAGGAAGGCCAACACAAGTCTGTGAAAGAATTTTGATTTAGGATGTCCTTGGTTAATATTTTGTATAATTTTGATATTGATGTATATGATAAGGTAATTATGAGTTGTAATAGGCTCACTTTTGTAATTATAATTGTATATGCATGTACATATGAATTGAAGTAACATTTAAAGTATATGATATGTATGGTAGTATATAATAAGATAAAACATATATACAATAATTGCAACAAGACAAATATGTGATAATTGGTATAATAACAAATATGTGATAATTGGTATAATAACAAAAAAATAGATTAATGCTTGATTAAGATGATATTAAAGATAATAGATAAAGGTTGTTAGTTATCGGGTGTTACAATTTTGTATTAAAGCCAAGGTTAAATCATTTCTTATTAATATGAGTCTAGGATTATGTTAAATGGTGCAATTTTGGTGTTGGCCTAATGCAAAAGTCCTTGTTTTCTTCTAGATAGTAGATGGAGTTATCTAAGGAAGCTATTGAAGAATCAGCTAAAAGTAATTTGCCTATTAGAATGAATCCCTCTAATCCAGGATCTTTGACCTCTAATATAGATGATATTCCAGTGGCCATTCCTGGAGAAACATTGTTGAAATTTTCTCAAGATATGGCCTAAATCTTATAAGGGATGACTGTACCTAAAGCTTCGATAACCGAGATTAGAAAACTTGGTGTAGAAAAATTCTTAGGCACTACCTTAGAGCAATCTGAAGAAGTTGAATTATGGTTGCAAAAATTAGAAAGAATATTTGATGAAGATACAATGCCTAGCCAGTTAGAAGGTGTCTTATGATGTGTCTTTACTGCAAGGAGCAGCATATGATTTGTGGAAACTGTTGCTTAAATAGCCTCAATTACCAGCTCCACTCACACGGGAAATTTCAAAGTAGAGTTTAGGAAGAAGTATGTTGTTGAATCATATAAAGAAGAGAAGTTAATGTAGTTTTTGAGCTTAAAATAGAGCGATATAACCGTGGCAGAATATGAAAAATAGTTTAGCCACTTGTGTTAATATGTTCTAGATTTGATGCTGACTGGTGCTTTAAAGTGTCGACAATCTGAAGAGGGGTTGATTGAATGAATCAAGCCAAAGTTCTAGGCTGTGCTATTGTATTTGTGCGCAGAGGGGCTGAAGTTCCCAATACTATTATGCTTGTGATAAAGCTTAGTTGTCTTCTTTTGTTTCTTTCTTATTCACTTTCCTAATACTATTACGCTTGCGATAGAGCTTACTTATAAGCTTATACTCTTATGTTATCATGTAAAAGTATATAGTTACAATGTTGTATATTCATTGATACTTGTATTGATACTTGAGATTGAGTATCCATGTATATGTTGTACGTGTATACAAGTATACAGTAAAGACATAAGCATGATAATTGAAAATGTATATGAGCATGGTTTAAAGCCTGCAAATAGAGCTCGGTTGTGGATAGATAGGTATGTCTATAGGGATAGAGTTTCAGTTGCTACAGTTTGACCCCATTTAGGTCTATAGTCATCCCCATTTGGGACCATAGTTTGACCTCATTTGGGTCCATGGATTCGATATCTTTGGATATCCATAGAACTTGATACCTACGAGTATTTATATAATCGATACCTATGGGTATTGACAGTTCCCGTTATCCACTCCTACAAAACTTAGGTAGGCTAATTATAGTAAAGGTAACAAAAGCTTAAACATATAAATTCTATCAATGAACCATATAATTACTTTATATTGATATAATTGTTGAATTTCATCTTAACTTCTTAATTATGCACTTTGCTTTATTATTTTTTTCATTAAGAATTCCATATTGATTTTTTCCATATTAAGCTTTATGGCTTAGCACGAGTTATTTATTTGTATAGGTTTTGTAGTTAAGACTTTTGCTTAGGGACGTATTTCTGCATCAAAAAGGCTAACATTAGTTTGTGAAAGAATTTCGATGTAGGATGTCCTTGGTTAATCTTTTGTATAATTTTTATATCAAGGATAGTATATATGTATGGATGTATATGATAAGGCAATTATGAGCTGTAATAGGCTCACTTTTGTACTTATAATATTATATGTATGTACTTATGAGTTGAAGTAACATTTATAGTATATGATATGTATGGTATTATATAATGAGATAAAGCATGTGTACAGTATTAGTAACATGATAAATATGTGATAATTTGTATAATAACAAGAAATTAAATTAGTGTTTGATTAATATGATATTAAATACAATAGAAAAAGGCTATTAGTTAAAGGGTGTTACAATTGTGGACTCTTAAAGCTTCAACTAGCTTTTACCTAAGTGACAGAGACTATCTAAGTAAATCCCAAATTTAGATCTAAGCCTGTGTCTTCTTTAGCTGCTTCACTATTTGACACTCTTTTGCCTCATTCTCTATAGGTAAAACTACTCGAGTTGGTTGCTTTTCAATTTCAAGTGCCACCTTACCACTCCTGGTGACTGCCTTTACTTTTTTCTCTTTTCTCAATCTCTTCCTCACTCTCCTCTTCGGTATTCCAAACATCTACTTGCTTTGTTACTTCCTCCTTCTCACTTTCACTAGTAGAATCCCAGCATTTGATCATAGACACTAGCTAATTTTCTCTCACTTTGTTTGTTGCTTTAAAAATGGAATGAGTAACAGCCACATACTCATTCCCATAAAGGTCACTCATAATATACCACTCTAGAAGGCTAGTCCCCAATCATAAACACAAGAGCTAGCGCTGCATTATGCCACATTTTTTCTTCTTTTCCCTTCTTTTAGGATCTAAAATCTATTTGCTATCGATGAGATCCTAGATTTTTTTCCTTAAGTTGCGACAATAATTCGACAGATGCCCCATATGTTGATGGTAAGTACAGCACCAATTCTATCTAGGATGGGGCATTCTTGACTCCTTGCAGGCTTTGGCAATAATGGTTGTAATTCCTTTCCTTTATTAGTCGGTCCAATACCCAGGATAAGGACTTCTCTAGGTTGGATTAGTATCTTTGCTTGGCTTTTGTGGTGGACACTTCTGCTATCTTCTCACTTTTATTTGCACCACTATTACCTTCAATAGACTTATTACCGCCAAAATTTCTCCTAGCAGCTTCATTATTTTTCTTCTTAGCCAAATACTAACCCTCTGCCCCTATGGCGATGTCCTTTAAAGACTCCCAATCTTTGAGGCATTTCATCTTTAGACTATCCCTTAAATAGGACTTGCATTCCTTATAAACAGCCTAATTTTGTTAGCAGTGTTTGGTTTTCTCTTAATTTCCATGATCTGATTCCTCCATCTCCTCAAGTATTTATGGAATGACTTATTGTGTTTCTGTTAAAGCAATTATAGATCAATCAAAGTGACCTTCATCCTAGTATAATAATCATATTGCTTTAGAAACTCTTTGATAAGCAAATCCTAGTCCTTTTTGGTCTTCCTATCTAGCCCATGGCACCAGTCTATAACCCTACCAAACCAAGGCAAAAATACTCCACCATTTGTTTTCTAGTCAAAGTGGTCCCCTTCATCACTAATATATATTGATTCACACAGGTAGAGGGGGCTAACGTACCATCGAATATTGGTAGTTCAGGCATTTTGAACCTTTGGGGTAATTGTTAATCCTTATCTAAATCTTTATCTTCAGGGTTTATTCCCCTACCAGCCGATAGCAAGTGGGCAGTGGCCTCTATTTTCTCTTTCATTTTCTTAAAAGCTAGATCTTTTATAGTGGGCCCTGAAGGGATATTACATGGCATATATATAAAGATCATGCAACGATAAAAATTAAATATTGATCATTCATACCACGCAATATACGATTTAGAATCGAAACATGCAATTTTAGAGTTTTAAAAACTTACAAGCTTGGATGCTCTTGAAAACTTGATTTTGCAATGGCAAATATATAAGGTAAACTTATATACTTTAGATCTGGAACACCAATGCGAAAGGAGCTACCTTTATGCCACTCCTCTCTATGCTCACACACACACTAGCAAGATAGCTTAAAATTAAGAGTGCTAGCTTTATGATTGTGTATTCTGCAATGGGAATAGATTGAAGACGCAAGATTTGATCTTGTTCTTCTTTTAAGTTGCTATTGCTACCCAAGAATATAAGAGAATAAGAAAGAGTTCTTTCCTCTTGAGTAATTCGGCCAAGCAAGAGAGAGCAAAAATGACTAGCCTTTTATTATTTTAATTTATTAATATATATCACTTGCTTTAGGTCAAGTGTGAATGCCAAAATTTAGTGGTAATTTCAGCCTCCATCACTTCCTAATTAAAATATATATATTAATTTAAATTCTATTAGAATTTAAATTCAAATGGCATTAGTCATTTAATCTAAACAAACTTACTTATTTAAGGTGATTAGTTACTGAATTCAACTAGGATTCCTAGCTTGAATTTTGGCTACATTAATTCCCGCTCAAGTATTATATTTTGATTAAATACAATTTAGGACTTAATACTCAATTAACTTAATTATACATATATAATTAATTAATTGAAATTAAACCAAACACATGCAAATAAATTTCTCTCGTGGACCAATTGTTTGACAGTTTTGCTAAAATAGCTAGCTATTTTAGGCCAAAAAAACTGTTTAATAGATTTGCCTTAAACTAGCTATTCAAGGCAAAAAAAAACTATTTTTATAGATTTGTCTTAAACAACTAGCTATTTAAGGCAAAAAAAATTTTTTACGAAAATCAGTCCAATTAGCAATTTTAATACCCATTACATACATTAATTTGACTTTAAATAAAAGCCCAAATTAATGCCAAGACACTATTTTAATATTTTAAGCCTAATGCTTTGTGTGCGATCCTATAGGTCCATTTAATATTAGCAATGAATTAATAAATTAACTCAAAGGCTATATATATTCTATAGCATGATATTATAACATTCCAAATTAAATGAAAATGCAAATGGCATTTAGTGACCTAATGCAATTTTCCATAGTCCCTTACCCTTAAATATCTAAATTAATATAAGGCATGGAACTAGTCATCCTTATATATACTAATTCCTTTCTTGATATTCAAGTGACACTGAACACTTAGATAAATAATGATTACTCATTATTTCATCTCGGTATGGCCATACACTTCTCAGTTGTAGCGCCCTCTATGCAAATACCCTATTACACATGTATCATGAATACTACTAATCATGCTTATACTTCATATTCATTTAACTATCATTTAGCCATATGGTTTCATATAATTATATTCGTGCTACAAGTCTATTCCTGTTTTTCATTTCATACCTAGTATCATGCATACTAAACTATATGAATATTACTTCATGTATATCTCATGCACACATGTTCTTTCGTAGCTTTACTACTAGTGAGTTACAATATTCCACATAGGTTATATACATATCATAAGATAACTGGCCATTATACAAAACAAAGGATAGTTGTAATACAAAACATCCTACATCAAGGTTATAAGTCGATGGTTGGCCCTTCCTGATGCAGAGATTGTCCCTCAACGAAAGTCTTGCTAACCATACCTACACAGAGAAATAACCCGTGCTAAGCTATAAAGCTTAGTGGGGAAATAACTAAAGATGGATGACCACTCACATAGGTCATCAAAGCATACATATACAATATATAAATACTATAAACAACATGTACCTCATATCATGGCAATAATAACATATACTTTTAGGCATAAAGCATATTCTTATGTACATAAATCTTGTACCCAAGAGAGTAACACATATTTCATTTTCATAATTCATATAGATGACCATTGTTCATGTGAACATATTCAAATGAAACATAATCCCTGTGGGTAAACCAATAATGTAATCCACATTATCAATCTTTAGTCAAATAACTTTAACTGTTTAATTTTGATCATTACTCTGAATAATGTTTAGCTTGCCTTAGCTTTATCAGTGGATAACGAGAACTATGGATACACATCGGTATCAAAAGAAGGATATCCGAAGATATCGGATCTATAGACCCAAACAGGGTTAAACTGTACTGTGGACTGGTCAACCAAACGGGGTCGCCTATCAACCCAAACGGGGCTGATCATGATCCAAACGGGATCATATATACTATGGACCCAATCGGGCCAAACTATGGCAGCTGCAATTTCACTATAGGCATCTATCTATCAACATCTAAAACTCTATCGCAGGCAGAACTATATTCGTGTTCAATTCACATATTAATACTGTATTCATAGTATACTGTTGCACATATACAGAGTCTCATAAAATTATGAGTTCTCTGGTGCATAATCAGATATATGCACATTTCATATGCCAAGTTATAAATCTGGCTATTCAAATCTGTATGACCTTACAATTTGTATCATAACATATAAGCATGACATATAATCATCATATCATATACTTGATCGTGCTCTCATTAAGCATTTCACATGTTCATAGTCATGCCAAAACATCTCCTATCTCATAGGGCAATTACATGCTCATATACTCATATATATAATCATAAATTTACATACCTGTGGGTACATTCGCATATAGTTGACTTATTCTTATGAGCATGTTACCAATATACATATATATATACCTTTATCATCATTCAAATCGTGTGCTGCACAAAATATCAACATATTTCCATATGGGCATATACACATGCCAAGGTCATACTATTATAGTTCCTATTTCATAGCATAAGTACATGTCAAAATGTGTACTATCATGTCATAGGATTACTTGTGTATATATATATCAATTTGGCATGTGACAATCATGCACAAGACTACTTACATGTATAGGTTAGATATTTCATCACTAGTCTTTATTCATATACACAAATTAATGCATATGTATGCATGTAAATTCTTCATTGATAGTCATATTACATGCCTTCTCCAATTAACTTTACTATCATATAAACAACTATTTGTCTCAATTACTTAAAAATCATATTATCAAGTGCAGCAAAAATCTGCACATTAATGTAAATTCTATTTTTGTGAGCAGTCTAGGAAACTAGTACGGATTCAACCCTAGAATACATGCACTTAGAGACAGATTTAAGATTAGCTTTCTTCATATGAAATATAGGTATGGAAGTCTATTTTACAATGCAAAAATAATCACTCAATTTGTTGTTCTTTAGCTCAATTTATGAGCAAAACAATCCAGGTAGGTCATTCAGTCGTGAAGGAGTGTTTGACTCGTGAAGAGCTTCACGAGTGGAGAAGAAAAGCTATACATCACGACTCGTGAAGAGCTTCACGAGTCGAACTAATGTTCACAACTCGTGAAGAGCTTCACGAGTGAACCCAACATTCCTAGAGAAAGAAGAAAATGCACGACTTGTGAAGAGCTTCACGAGTCGGACAAAAGTTCATGACTCGTGAAGACATTCACGACTCAGCAAGGACAATCTTCTTCAACCTCACATCGTTAAAATCTAGCAAAACATAACTTTGAATTCTGTAAATCCTACCCAGTTCCAGCAATCAATTTCACATGCATTATGAATAGCCTAAATTCCCATACCTTGGCTGACAAATCCTATATCTTCAACCGCTAGCAATGTCCTTTCATTTGCTTCTTCTTCCCTCCACTTCTCCTTCACAAATATCATTATTATCAACTTTTAAATTTCTAGCATATGTACATTTTCCTCAGTTAACTTGAAAAGAAGAAGATGGAGATGATGAAGGGTTAAATTAAGAGTTTAATTACCTTAGTTTACTGCATTAAACTCATGATTAACCCACAAACATTATCACCTAATTGCTTGAGATGATTGAATGAAAAATCAAAGGAAGAAGAGATAAACAATTTTCTGGTTTTCTCTCTTTAAATGCCGATTTCAAGGTCTCAACCAGCCACCTCACATTCCACTAACTTCTTATCCTTACATCAACAAGCAAAATTCTCTCTATGGTCCCTTGAAAGTTTGCATGCCACACAAATGCCACAAACCTTTATGCATGTTAGACTTTAACCCCTCCACTAACTCTTTTTCAAAAATCAACCTTCAATTTATTCATCCTTTCAAATTAACCTTGAATTAAATGATTCTATTCACAATTGGCCACTAAAATGCTAAAAATACAAATTTACCCCAAATTAATACCTTTTTACTTCAATTGCACCCTCAATTGATATTAAACCATACTCTTTATTTTATTTTCATGCAATTAACATAATAACATGATAATTTACCCCCTTACTTAAACACAAAAAAAATATGCAAATTAAATTAGGGTCATGTTAGGGGCCTTACATCAGTTCACTAATCAAGTGGCCGATGATATTTTTCTCTCTTATCGAGAGGGGTAATCCCTTCACTTCTCTTATGCTCTCTAACATGAATTAGTGTATACCCAATCATACCTATACTTGTCACCCTGTCACGAGCATGTTAGGTGTATGTCAAAGTACACAATAATTCATAAAGAGTTTCATAGAGATTTTAGGTCTAAGAACTTTGATGAAAAACTTGCACATGAGAAGCACTTATGACTTGTACCATATAGTGTTCTCATGAACGGATCAAATCCAAATACCATGTTCTAAACATGAATCTATGATCTCTGATTGACACTCCAGTCCTTATGATCCATAAGACAGAACTCAAATTATCAGAGAGAGCATACAAGTCTTAATTCATTTGTTATTCCCATAACAATGACTGACTAGGGATATTTAAAATGAAGTCTCATTTGTTTCAAGGTCTTACAAGCATGTGCCTCACGCATGATAACTTAAATTGAAACAACATTCTTGGATAGTTCTATCAATTGATATGCACAGAATACAATAGATAAAAAAACTGCCTCATTTATTAACTTAAGTGTTTTATAACAAAGCATTAGGGCTAGGGCTTACACTAAAAATCTTCCACTAGTACTAGTCCTAATTGGGCATAGCCCTAAGACCGAACGCTCTCAAATGAGCTTCGTGCAGATTTGGACGTAACTATTTTGTCAAAGGATCTGCTACATTATTTTCACTTGCTATCTTGCTAATCTTGACATCCCCAAGATCAATGATTTCTCTAATCAGAAGGTACCTCCTGAGTATGTGTTTAGATTTCTGGTGTGACCGAGGCTCTTTGGCCAGTACGATGGCCCCTTTGTTGTCACAGAAAATTTCTAATGGATATAGGATGCTTGGGACCACTCCTAATCCAGAAATGAAATTTCTAATCCAAACAGCCTCCTTTGTATCCTCACTTACTACAATATACTCAGATTCTATAGTTGAGTCGGCAATGGTTTTTTGCTTCGAGTTTCTTTAGCTGACAGGACCACCGTTCAAAACAAAAACAAAATCAGCATCGGCATAACCTTGTATGATGAGCTCTTCTTAACCACCATACACAAATAAGTGATCCTTAGTCCTTCACAGGTACTTTAGAATCCCTTTTACAGCAGATTAGTACTTTTCACCATGGTTTAGCTAAAACCTAATGGTTATACTTAGTGCATGAGCAACATCCAAACTAGTACATAATATAGCGTACATGATAAATCCAATAGCAGATGCATATGGGATTCTACTCATGTTGTCCCTTTCCTCTTTAGTTTTAGGACATTGTTCTTTAGTTAAAGGAACACCCAAAGCACAAGGTATGTACCCTTTCTTTAAGTCTCCTATACTAAAATGCTTTAGTACTTTGTCTATGTGCTTTTCTTGACTTAGTCCCAAAAGCCAATTCGATCTATCTCTATAGATCCGAATACCAAGTATTGTCTCGGCTTCACCAAAGTCTTTCATTGAGAAGCACTTCCCCAACCATTGCTTAACCTTTTGCAATGTTGGAATGTCATTCCCAATGAGAAGGATGTCATAAACTTGTAGGACCAGGAATACTATTATGCTGCCACTAACCTTCTTGTACACACAAAGCTCATCTTTTTGTGTAATGGAATCTTGTTCCACAACTGGTTGTGAACTTGATTCCATTTCTAACTCATCCTTTACAGGAGTTTGTGGCACTTGAATTTCTCCAAGTTTTACTTTACTCCCATAATCTTTCTTGAGAAGGAACTCCTTTTCCAAGAAAATAGCCTTACGAGCTACAAAAACTTTGTTCTCGGGTTGTGAGTAAAAGTAGTATCCCTTTGTTTCTTTGGGATAACCCACAAACAAGTAGATAGTGGATTTGGACTCTAGTTTGTCATATGTTAATTTCTTAACATGTGCCTCATAGCCCCAAATCTTGAGAAATGACATATTTGGCTCTTTCCCAGACCATATCTCGTATGCTGTCTTCTCAACTCCTTTAGTTGGAGTACGATTCAGTAGAAATATAGTAGTTTCTAATGCATAAGCCCAAAAAAAGACAGGAAGATTAGCTTGACTCATCATCGATCGAACCATGTCCAATAGAGTTTGATTTCTCCTTTCGGACACACCATTCCAATGTGGCAATCCAAGAGGAGTGAACTGTGAAATAATTCCACACTCCTTTAGATAGCTGTCAAACTCTTGGCTTAAGTATTTGCCACCTCGATTTGATCGAATGGCTTTTATACTTTTTCCAAGTTGGTTTTCTACTTCATTTTTAAACTCTTTGAATTTTTCAAAAGTTTCATACTTATGCTTCATTAGATAGACATAGCCATATCTACTAAAGTCATCTCTGAACGTTATGAAGTAGCTAAAACCACCTCTAGCTTGTGTACTTAATGGTCAACATACATCGGTGTGTATTAATCCTAATAAGTCACTAGTCCTTTTACCTTTCTTATTAAAAGGACTCTTTGTCATCTTTCCATGGAAACATGACTCATATATGTCATAAGATTCCAAATCGAATGACCCAAATACTCCAGATTTGTGGAGTCTTGAAATGCTTTTTTTGTTTGCATGTCCTAAATGACAATGCCAGAAGTAAGTAGGGTTCAACTCATTTGGTTTAATCCTCTTTGTATTAATGTTGTATATGGACTCTTTGTTTTGTAGATCAATGATATAAAGGCCATTTTGTAACATGGCATTTCCATATTAAATGCCTTGGCGACGAATATGAATATTGCCATTATTAATAACAAAATCAAATCCATCCATATCCAAACAAGAAACTGAAATAATGTTTCTGCTCATAGTAAGCAGATAATAACAATTTTTCAAATCTAAACAAAGTTTGGAATGTAAAGTGAGTTGATAGTCACCTATCTCCATGGCAGTAACTCGTGCTCCATTCCCCACACAAAGGTCCACTTCATTCTTCCCAAGTAACCGCCTATTTCTTAACCCCTGCACATTTGAACAAATGTAAGAACGACAACCGGCATCCAATATCCAACTGGTGAAAATAGAAAGGTTAATTTTAATAACAAAAATACAAGAACTAGATGCCTTGGCTTCATTTTTCTTTTGTTCTTCCTTGAAGAGAGCGCAATTCTTCCTCCAATGCCCTAACTTGTTGCAATGGAAGCATGTGCTCTTGCTCTCATTGAGCTTTTACATCTTGGGCTTTGGTTGTGCCTGAGGTGTACTGCCACTAGACTTAGGCCATGCCAAGTCATACTTGGGTTTTACCTTTCCCTTTCCCTTTCCCTTAGCGGATCCCTTCTTAATGCCCCCTTGAACCATAAGTACGGGATTAGTGTTTCGAATGTTCTCTTCAGCATTCTTAAGCATCCCATAAAGCTCGGTGACTATCTTGTTCATTGCATACATGTTATAATTCATGAAAAGTAAATCATAATCATCAGTCAATGAACCCAAGATCAAGTCAGTAGCCAATTCTTTAGGCACTTGTACCTCAAGTTTCTCAAGAGTATCAAGATACCCTTTTATCTTGAGTACATGAGTACTAACGGGAGTACCCATAGCCATTTTACAAGAAATTAAGGCCTTTGTTGTCACAAACCTCTCGTGACGAGCTTGCTTTTGGAACATCTCCTTGAGGTGTACCATGATCGCATAAGCCTCTTGGTCCATGAATTGCTTTTGCAAATCAGGCACCATAGTGGCTAGCATTAGACAGGTCATATCATTTGAGTTGCTTTTTTTTAGTTCAAAAGTTTCCTTTTAAATTGTAGAGGCATTCCTAGTAGGTTCCTCGGGCAAGGGTGCATCCAAAACATATGACTTCTTCTCTTGCTTGAGAACAATTCTCAAGTTTCGAGACCAGTATACGAAATTGGTGTAAGGACCCAAAATAGGCCCTAGTAGAATTTAAGGGCAATTACATATTTTTAAAGTCTATTGAGTATTATTGGATGAATTATTAAGAGTTAAGATATTGATTGGGCCAAAAATGTTATCAAGTTATCCTTAATTATGTGATAAATGTGTAAATTATTGTTAGAGTATGCCCTAGAGCCCATGTAATAGGGATGTTTTTCATATGTATAAAATTTATATTCTTAATGAAAGGCGTCATTCATTTATTAATGCTATGTTTAAGTACATGAGTTTGTAAATCTTAAATTAATAAATGAAGTCCTAGATATTATAAACACAGTGCAAAGGCAATCATGAAAGTGTTCATGATATGAGATGACTATTGCATGCAAATGTGTTAATATCTAAATATCCCTAGTCATAGAATTAACAAGACAGGACATTGTTAATTCGGACAGACTAGCACATGTTATGCTTCTTGAATGGTTCAAGCAGTGGTTCTCATAACTATGATTATGGAAGATAATCAAAGCTAACATGTGGATGCTTGTTAGAAGAACAAGTTCATTGGAGACCTGCATAGAGAATCCTCACATGGATATTAAATCTATGTTAGTGTGGAATCTCTTCATAGCGGTTGTGCAAGTATCCTTAGACTTGAGATCACCAAAGTTATCTTAAGTAGCAAGTGGTATACTTTGACTCCATAACTGATTACTTCCAACTGGGAGTGAACATAGTTAGGAGATTGGGTATATCATGACCTACTTGAAGATAGTTGAGTGATTGACAAAGGATTTACCATCCCAGATTTAACAAGGGAAGTTATCTCGCATGATTCTATAATTGCCTTGTTCAGAGAATCTCTGGCCAGAGTAATATGCCGAGATGGATGGAGATCCATGAAGGTCATTTTAGGAACAATGGTTAAATTAATAGAACATACATAATTAGATTTATATGAGTTGACAGAAATCCATACTCAGAATCTAATTGAGATAAGAGTGGTGAAAGGAGTAATTGCACGGTAACTGTTTCTATGGAAGGGTACAGTCAAACCACATGACTTTCCTGACATTTGGTTAGTCATGATGCCTAGATAGAGGCCAATCATGAATTGTATAATGATGTATCAAAATATCAATAGAGATTCATAAAATGATTTAAAGGAGTTTAAATCATGTGAGTTTTGAATAGAACTCACAATTACATATTATACTGCCAACATGGACAGGAACCCAATAGGTCACACACATATAGAGAAAAGGGTAAAATGGTAAAATAACAAGGATAATAATATTTGATATTATTATGAAGGTAGAGAAGTGAATAAGATAATAATTAATTAAAGAGTTTAATTAATTATGATCAAATAAAATTGTCCGCGAAACTTTTGAGAAATATTCTGCAAAATTGGACCTAATTGAAATAATATATTTTATGATTAATTATTATTATCTTACAAGTGTTATAAGACTACTATAAGTGTTATAGGACTGATATAATAATTAATAGGTCCATTGGAGAAATTATAAAGGGCTAAAGGAATGAAGAAGTTGGAGGAAACCCTCCAGAAGAGGGCCACATGCCAACTCCATACAGAAGGGCTAAGAGGGCTTTTTCTTGGACCACATTAATTTATATATGTTACATAAGTGTTATGGAACTCACATATTTAATTTGGTTGGATTTGGAATCCATTTGGGTATTTAAATTTAATTAGATGCACAAAGGGCCTAGTTTGTGGATTTTATGCATAGACTTTTATGAAAAGGATTAAATTGGATTTAATTAAGCCCAAATGATTATAATTAATTCTAGAGGCCCAATTAATAATTCTCCAGCAATTTTAAGGAGCTCAATCTCATTAAGGAGTTGGAATTTTAACCTAACTATAAAAGGCCAACTAATGAGAATTAGGGTTAAGTGATTAAAACAAAAAGAAAGTCTTTTTCTCTATTCTCTCTCTCCTTTTTGCGCCAACTCCAAGCTAGCTTCTTGGAATTTTGGCCAGCCCTAGTTGAACACCAATTTGTTGGTTCAATTTACCTCTTTCTAGTGGGGATTACTTATTGGAGGTGTTCGATTTTGGACACTATCGTTTGCGACAACCCGGTGCGAAGTAAAATCAACTGTTCAACAAAAAACAAAGGTGATTTTTCTTATTCTCATATAGTTATATTGCGTATTCATGGCAAGATCAGATCTAATGGTTAAAAATTTTAAAATTCCGCTCATGTATGTGATGCATGTAACCTTTAAATTCCAACAATTATATGGTATGAATTTTATAAGGTAATAAAATATTTAATTAAATTGGTTTAATAATATTCAAGGCTATAATAAAAGTATGAAGTATTAATTTATGGGTCAATTTATAAATATGACATTTTAAGGGTCAAATGTGAATAAATGAATAATTGAGAGGTCAATTTATCAAAGGGATTAAATGGAGAGGTTGATTTAAAAGATAGATTAAAAGGAGGGGTCAAACTATAGCATGCAAAAAGGTGTGTGATAGTTGTGTGACATGCAAATTCTTAAAGGACCAAGAAGGATATTTACCATGGCACTATATATAAAGGTTAAAAGTGGAGAGAGAGGTGTGTGTCGGCAATTGAGAGTGAAAAACCAGAAATTCTTTAATCATATTCTCTCATTTTTTTTGAAATCATTCAAGCAACTAAGTGATGATTTATGATGGTTAAGTAAAGGCAACTAAGTGTACAACTTTATGGTAAATAATCTTTACTGAATTTCATCTTCTTCTTCTCCTTCTTCTTCTGATTTTGTTAAGATAATGGTAGAGTAAAGTGCTGGAAGTTAAGTTAATGAATGATGATGTTGGTTGTAAAGGAGAAGAGGAGGGTAGAAATAAGTAAAGGAAAAGTAGTTACAAAGAGTAGAGAGCAAGGAGAATTTAAAGAAGATTTGAGTTGCATGTCCAGGTTTGGGAACTTATTCTTCATGCATGTGTGTGGATATCAATGTTTATGCTTGGATTACTTAATTTTGATTGTAATTTATTAGTTCATTTAGGCTTAATGAGAGATTTAAATAAGAAAATCGTGTTTTTGAATGTTGAGGAAAAAACTGGGTGTGGTTCTTGTGAACCAGCCTGCTTATTTTGTCCATATCTTGAGTTTTAGACCTCTGATTGAGGTGATTCAAAATTTTGGGTAAACTAGATTCAATTATATATTATTCATTAGAAGAAGTTGTGGCTTGATTCTGTTGTTAAGGAACTCATAAAATTCGTACAAGTGAACTATTTGTGTGTATAGGCAGTTTTGAATAGTTACCAATGATTTAACCATAACTCCTTGTATTTAAGTCATAATTGAGTGATTTTTAATTATATTTAAACTTGATATAATGATAAAAAACTTTTTATAAGATTTCTAGGGCTAAATATGTTTGTATGCTATCCAAATATTCACTTGAAATTGTAGTGACCTGTTATTCTCGGTTCTAGAATAGATTGTATAAAATATGACATATCTCCTTGTATAATGAACAAAATAATATGAGATTAAATTATGTGAATAATAGACTTCTAAATCTATACTTTTCATGAGGAAAGTAAAGCCTAAATCTTTCCTTAAGCTTGTCTAATTTTAGCTTAATTTCAAACCTATACACAACATTGTTAATATGAACAATAATTAATAAAGTGTAAAATTAGTTTTACATGTGTTTTATTTTGCATGAATATGATAATATTAATTGTGTTATTATAATATTTGGTTTATGGAAGAGATGAATCAAAAGCATGCAAATCAAAGTTGAAAGAAGGAAAGTTAATGAATTTGAAATTCTGGGTTAAGTTTTTATGAACCAGTTTTAGAATTTTGTGGATATCTCGAGTTTTATAGCTCCAATTTGGGAAATTCCAATTTCTAATTAAACTTAAGACGTGGATTCATATTTTTGTAGAAGAAACCTAAATGTGACTCTATCCCTATTTATTTTTGATTTTCATTTGAAATTCATAGTGAGGTGCTGTCTAGTTGTGGAGAGCAGGTTCTAGTATTTTGGAAATAATATTTGATAGAGAAGTCTAAATCCTATGAGGAAAAATCCTGCATAAAATAGACTTATAGGAGAAAAATATTCATGCTGGAAGGTTGGCTTAAATCTGTACAAATTCTTTTCTATGAATTTTCTAATTAGTAACTAAAACTGATTTTATTATTGTGAACTGCTGTCTAGTGTTAGCGAACAACTTGTAGTATTTTTCTTATAACTCATGATAGAAAACTCAAAATTCTATAGGAAAAAATTCCAGTTAAAATAGACTTACAATAGCACAACTATTACGAATAAATGTTAGTTCAATTCTATACTTATTTTGTTCCACGATTTTTTCAATATGGTCACACAAACTGTTTTTCAAAAAAATGCACTCTTGGTCAGTCTATAATGTTTGGGTTATAACTCCTAATTTAATGGTCCTATTTGATTGGTATTTGAAGCATGAGAAACTAATGTTATAAAAGATTATTATTTAAAACTCCAATTTGGTTAATTCAGCTATTTAGCATGGCAAAATTAAAATGTTAAACAAACTAAAGATCTGTCTATCTTATTCACTATAACCTAATTCTTTGATGTATAAATGTACTACATGTAATAATAATAATATAATATTTTACAGTAATTTGATCATAAAATGATGACATTGCTGGTTGTATAATTATAGGTAATAATAGTGGTATTGTAAATTTATACATGACTATGGTGTTAGATGATATATGTATACAACAAAAAGGTACGATAATATTATAAACTAAAGCTATAAGTGTATAAAAGTTTAGGAAATATAGTATGCAACAAGACCATGAACTAGCATATGGATAATTACTTATTTTAATGAATATGATTATGCCTATACGCTTATGTCTACTGAATAATATGTTAAGGTAAATGATTCCAATATTATATAATTACAGTAGCTTGATTTGATACCTGAGTGTGATTGTGTGTGTGTGTTTGTATATATATATATATATACTCATACATGTATGTTTGCTAATAGGTTAACCTGTTGTGAACATGATCATACACATCATTGATTAAAGGAACCCAATAGAGCATGATGTTATGTATCATCATTTTACATATGTAAAATAGCTACTTGATTTGAAGGGATTACAAGTACAAAATAGTAATACTTAATTGTGCTCAAGATAACATGTTTAAGAAAATTTATACGTTTATATCTATGACACCATGCTCGTATATCTACATGAATATATATGTATGAACATCAATATGTATATGATGACAAAAGAGCAATGTACAGAATAGCAATATCGAATTATGCATATGATCACATGTTTACAGAAAGTTCTACGTGAGCATGTATATGATTACCTTGTACATATTTATATTAAAGTATACATGTATATGAATGAATAAAGAAAAGACAGCGTAAAGAGATTTTACTACCTGCGTTGAGTCTAGGAAGTGGATAGATAGGAATGCCTATAAGGGTACCTTGCAGCTGCAATAGTTTCAACCCCGTTCGGGTTGTAGTCAACCCCGTTTGCGTAACTAAATAGACCTGGTCCCGTTTGGATCAGTGGTTCCTTTGGGTGACCTATTATCTCTTTGTTGCCTTCGGGTGACCTATTATCTCTTTAGTGCCTTCGGGTGACCTATTATCTCCTTGGTGCTTTTGGGTGACCTATTATCTCCTTGTTGCCTTCGGGTGACCTAGTACCTTCGGGTACCACCTTATAACCCATTATCCACCTCTTTAGAGTAGTGCAGGCTTTCTACCAACGTTAAGAAAAGTTGATTTGAAGTTTTACGAAGCATGACAATTCCTAAATTGACTTTATAATATATATATTATCTATGAAATTCCTTTTCATTACATATGGAAATTACGATATTAAAAGAGTTTGCAATATACACTTATGCATAATTATTGCATATAAAAATTATATGTACGAAGTTATATGAATAAACTAGTGCATTACTAATATCTACCTAAATGATTTGTATGATACATCATATTTGCAAGCTGTGAAAATGTACTGCCAATATAAGTGTTTTCTTTACAATGGAATACAAGAATTATGTTTAGGTATTCATGTTGGTGACAACCTTTCAATTAATACATTGGGTTATGTGTTTTTCTTATAACTACTCGTTCTTGCTTTCTATTGGGAAATGATGTACAATGTCTTGTATGTAAATATAAAATATTTACGGATCTATAAGTGATAAACTCAATATGATAATTGTATATGAGATGGAAGTAAGTTAGTAATTCAATGTATGCATTCATACAATAAATGTCATAATTACATTTTGCATCAATAAATGAAGAACTTCCGTAGTACTAATGCTCTGTTTTCTCATGAAGATACATATATATTCTTGTTGAACATATGCTTAAATTTGAATATGTTTATTCCTAGAATATGTCAAGGTGTGTGGTATGGGGACTCTTGTTCATTTCTTTTATTGAACTAGTATCTTTTACATTTAAGCAGAAGGCATGTTAGTAGTTCATGATGTATGCTTGTTGGCGACCACTGTGAGTGGTCGTTTGTCATATTTGTGTTCCCCACTAAGCTTTAGAGCATAGCACGGGTTCTTCATCCGTGTAGGTTGCGAGGATAGGACTTTCTCCCAGGACTAATATCTACAGCAGGTTGGCCAACACAAGTCTTAGAAGATTGATAATAGAGTTTTCTTTTTGTCCTTATGTTTTGTAGTTATGGAAACTTTAATTATGTTGGAAATTTTGTAATTACTATAGATGTTTTGTATATGTAATATTTGATGATAATTCAACGCACCTGTAAGTAAAGCTTCTAATAGTTAACTTTTAGATATCTGTTTAGTAGAATAACAGATGTAATGTTATGATAAGTATGCTTAATTAATACTAAATAAAGTGATATGTACAGATTATAGGATAAGGGTGCTACAATTAGTTGTATCAGAGCAGCTGGATTAGCCGTTTCTGGGCTATAGGTGTCTAGAGTTGTTATCATAGGAAGCTATAGAGTGATGGCCAATGCAGATATCCTGGTCATGATATGGTTAGATTGAAATGTGATGATTCGATAGAATCTGATAAACAGGATTTAAGGATAATTATATATGTGGGTAAAGGTATATGATTGAAGTTTCAGAAATGGACTATGTGTATAATAGTACTTTCTTGGGATCTTAATTTCGGATTGAATAGTACAAAATATGTGCATATGATAGGTATATGGGATTATAAAATAGTTATGTTAGAGGGATAATTAGTGATTATTTTATAATGAAACATGAGATGGAGCTATGCTAAATTGATAAGAAGATCTATAGTTGAGGCTGTTGAGATGATAATTTGAGGATTCATTATAATGCCCTATATATATCTGTCAGTATTTCCTTATTGAGTAAAGGCAATTAACGAAACATTACATATGGGATAGGGCAAAAACATATACAACACATGAAAATATGCATTTGCATCTTATTGCATACATGAAAGCATCATTTACGCATAACATAGCATCGAGTATCATTTTATATGTACAGGCCCCAACTAAAAAGGAAACTGATAGAATATACATTGAGCATTGTAGAGATGTAACTATATGATAAGGTTGCTCTTATATGGAGATAGAGTTATAAGAGAATCAAATTAAGTTTAAGTAAGCATCAAGGGAAGTTGGTAGAGATAGTATGAAATAAAAGTTTATAATGTTAGACATTGAAGTCTAAGAATTGATATGATACATTTGAGCAAAGGATACAGGTATGAATTTTGAGGACGAAATTCCTTAAGGGGGAGAGATTTGTAAGGACCCAAAATAGGCCCTAGTAGAATTTAAGGGCAATTACATATTATTAAAGTCTATTGAGTATTATTGGATGAATTATTAAGAGTTAAGATATTGATTGGGGCAAAAATGTTATCAAGTTAACCTTAATTATGTGATAAATGTTTAAATTATATGGTATGAATTTTATAAGTTAATAAAATATTTAATTACATTGGTTTAATAATATTCAAGGTTATAATTAAAGTATGAAGTATTAATTTAGGGGTCAATTTATAAATATGGCATTTTAAGGGTCAAATATGAATAAATGAATAATTGAGAGGTCAATTTATCAAATGGATTAAATGGAGAGGTTGATTTAAAGGATAGATTAAAAGGAGGGGTCAAACAATAGCATGCAAAAAGGTGTGTGATAGTTGGGTGACATGCAAATTCTTAAAGGACCAAGAAGGATATTTACCATGGAACTATATATAAAGGTTTAAAGTGGAGAGAGAGGTGTGTGTCGGCAATTGAGAGTGAAAAACCAGAAATTCTTTATTCCTATTCTCTCATTTTCTTTGAAATCATTCAAGCAACTAAGTGATGATTTATGATGGTTAAGTAAAGGTAACTAAGTGTACAACTTTAAGGTGAATAATCTTTACTGAATTTCATCTTCTTCTTCTCCTTCTTCTTTTGATTTTGTTAAGATAATGGTAGAGTAAAGTGCTGGAAGTTAAGTTAATGAATGATGATGTTGGTTGCAAAGGAGAAGAGGAGGGTAGAAACAAGTAAAGGAAAAGTAGTTACAAAGAGTAGAGAGCAAGGAGAATTTAAAGAAGATTTGAGTTGCATGTCCAGGTTTGGGAACTTATTCTTCATACATGTGCGTGGATACCAATGTTTATTCTTGGATTACTTAATTTTGATTGTAATTTATTAGTTTATTTAGGGTTAATGAGAGATTTAAATAGGAAAATCGTGTTTTTGAATGTTGAGGAAAAAACTGGGTGTGGTTCTTGTGAACTAGCCTAATTGTTTTATCCATATCTAGAGTTGTAGACCTCAGATTGAGGTTATTAAAAATTTTGGGTAAATTAGATTCAATTATATACAATTCATTAGAAAAGGTCGTGGCTTTATTCTGTTGTTAAAGAACTCATAAAATTCGTACAAGTGAACTATTTGTGTGTATAGGCAGTTTTGAAAAATTACCAATGTTTTAACCATAACTCCTTGTATTGAAGTCATAATTGAGTTATTTTTTATTATATGTAAACTTGATATAATTATAAACAACTTTGTAGAAGATACCTAGGGCTAAATATGTTTTTATGCTATCCAAATATTCACTTGAATTTGTAGTGACCTGTTATTCTCGGTTCTGGAATAGATTGTAGAAAATATGACATATCTCCTTGTATGGTTAACAAAATACTATGAGGTTAAATTCTAAGAAAAATATAATTATAAACCTATACTTTTCATGAATAAAGTAAAGCCTAAATCTTTCCTTAAGCTTGTCTAATTTTTGCTTAATTTCATACCTATACACAACATTGTTAATATGAACAGTAATTAATAAAGTGTAAAATCAGTTTCGCATGTGTTTTATTTTGCATGAATATGATGATATTGATTGTTTTATTATAATATTTGGTTTATGGAAGAGATTAATCGAAAGCATGCAAATAAAAGTTGAAAGAAGAAAAGTTAATGAATTTAAAATTCTGGGTTAAGTTTCTATCAAAGGGTTTTGGAATTTTGTGGATATCTCGAGTTTTATAGCTTCAATTTGGGAAATTCCAATTGTTAATTGAACTTAAGACATGGATTTATAGTTTTTTAGAAGAAACCTAAATATGATTCTATCCCTATGTATTTTTTATTTTTATTTGAAATTCATAGTGAGGTGTTATCTAGTTGTAGAGAGCTGGTTCCAGTATTTTTGAAATAATGTTTGATAGAGAAGTCTAAATCCTATGAGGAAAAATCCTGGATAAATAGGGTTATAGGAGAAAAATTTTTTTGGAGGAAGGTTGGCTTAAATCCGTACAAATTTTCTTTTATGAATGTTCTAATTAGTAACTAAAACTGATTTTGTTATTGTGAACTGGTGTCTAGTGTTAACAAATAGCTTGTAGTATATTTTCTTATAAATCATGATAGAAAACTCAAAATGCTATGGGACAAAATTCCAGTAAAAATAGACTTACATGTGTACAACTCTTATGAATAAATGTTCGTTCAATTCTGCACATATTTCGTTCCACGAATTTTTCAATATGGTCACACAAACTGTTTTAAAAAAAATGCACTCTTGGATGGTCTGTAATGTTTGGGTTATAACTCCTAATTTAATGGTCCTATTTGACTAGTATTTGAAGCATGAGAAACTAGTGATATAAAATATTATTATTTAAAAGTCCAATTTGGTTAATTCAGCCATTTAGCATGGTAAAATAAAATGTTAAAGAGAACTGAAAATCTGTCTATCTTATTCACTATAAACTAATTCTTTGATGTATAAATGTACTACATGTAATAATAATAATATGATATTTTACAGTAATTTGATCATAAAATGATGACGTTTCTTGTTGTATAATTATAGGTAATAATAGTGGTATTGTAAATTTATACATAACTATGGTGTTAGATGATATATGTATACGACAAAAAGGTACAATAATATTATAAACTAAAGCTATAAGTGTATAAAATTTTAGGAAATATAGTATGCAACAAGACCATGAACTAGCATATAGATAATTACTTATTTTAATGAATATGATTATGCCTATATGCTTATGTCTACTGAATAATATGTTAAGGTAAATGATTACAGTATTATATAATTACAGTTGCTTGATTTGATACATGAGTGTGATTGTGTGTGTGTGTGTGTGTGTGTGTGTATATATATATATAGTCATACATGTATGTTTGCTAATAGGTTAACCTGTTGTGAACATGATCATACACATCATTGATTAAAGGAACCCAATAGAGCATGATGTTATGTATCATCATATTACATATGTAAAATAGCTACTTGATTTGAAGGGATTACAAGTACAAAATAGTAATACTTAATTGTGCTCAAGATAAGATGTTTATAGAAAATTTATACGTTTATATCTATGACACCATGCTCGTATATATACACGAATATATATGTGTGAACATCAATATGTATATGATGAGAATAGAGCAAAGTACAGAATATCAATACCAAATTGTGCATATGATCACATGTTTACAGAAAGTTATATGTGAGCATGTATATGATTACCTTGTACATAGTTATATAAGAGTATACATGTATATGAATGAATAAAGAAAAGATAAAGTAAAGAGATTTTACTGCCTGTGTTGAATCTAGGAAGTGGATAGATAGGCATGCCTATAAGGGTACCTTACAGCTGCGAAAGTTTCAACCCCATTCGGGTTGTAGTCAACCCCGTTTGGGTAACTAAACAGACCTGGTCCCGTTTGGATCAGTGGTTCCTTTGGGTGACCTATTATCTGTTTGGTGCCTTCGGGTGACCTATTATCTCTTTGGTGCCTTCGGGTGACCTATTATCTCCTTGGTGCCTTTGGGTGACTTATTATCTCCTTGTTGCCTTCGGGTGACCTAGTACCTTCGGGTACCATCGTATAACCCATTATCCACCTCTTTAGAGTAGTGCAGGCTTTATACCAACGTTAAGAATGCATTGGGGCTAGGGCTTACACTAACAGGCCCTCTCTTCTTTACTGCAACAACTGGAGGCTCATTACCCTCTTCCTCCTAAACATAATCTTTCTCAAGATCATGTGTTCCTCCTCTCCTTTGCTTAATAGGTGGGACTCTAGGCATTGTGGTATTTGTTGTTGGAGTGTCCCCAATATGGGTTAGCTTTACTAGCCCACGGGCAGATGCTACAGGCCACATTCTAGGAGGAGGTGTTGAAAAAGCCACCAACCCACTGACCATAGCCAGTATCCTTTCCTCAAACTCTTTAAACCTCCTATCCAATCTCATATCTAACTCATCCATTCATATTCCTACATCATGCTCTATTTGTTGTATCTCATCACCCATCTCCACATTTGGTATAGTTTCTTGATTGCTCTTAGACAATTCACTCAAGCCAAATTTCAAACTAGTCTTAAACCTAGATTTCAAAACGAACTCTAATCTCAGCTTTGGTTGCTCAACTATGGACCTTTCAGATGAGGGAACTGTCTGAACTTCTAGACCAACTAAGTAAATCTTTAATTTTAATTTGTGTGTGTGTGTGTGTGTATATATATATATATATATATATATATATATGATGCATGAATGTGTTAATCGGCAATCACAACAACATAAAATTAAGGAAAACCTTCCAACCTTATTACTCCTACACAAAAGGTCATGCGGTCTCTTTTACAGGTGGGCTTAGCCTATAAGTTAACAGGGAACCCAATGGACGTGTTTAGTGCATAAAAAAAAATTGGCAACATAAGCTCTCTTAATTGAAAGTACAAGCATATAGATTTTGGCCATTATGTATATAAATGATTCAAATAAATTAGGCTTCTACCATTGGGGCATGGCAGCCTTGAATTTTTTCAATATATAAGGGCGCACATAGCAGGAAAAAGTTATTAAGGTCATACAACCTAGTGGAAGTAGTTATTGTCTTTACATGGGCTTGTAGTCAATTGATGAAACTTTAGAGCTACCCAAGCATGGTCAATGTAATTAAATCTAGCTCATTAAAAGCATAACAACCAATAGGTCACCATTTTATATACCAATTGGTACTAGATGTGGGTTGGTGGTTCTCCTCGACACCTTCTTATAGTGAGTGTGTACAAGGCATGTTTTGGGATAGCACTGGGGCTAAAATAAGGATTCGTAACTTAATTCCAAGCCTTGGACATGAATGCAAAAATGCAATTTTAAAGGGAGATAAGACTAATATTCAAAACTCAATTATAAGTCCTTAACTGAATTACTTTAGGAGCAAGGTCTTATAAGTTCCTAGTGGAGTTGCCACTATCATGAGTATTGAACCCCGCTCATGTTTGAGTTATCTCTCAGAGGCCCACTTTTAGGGTCCAAGACATGAGGCTTATAAATTTCATAAATTTGCCACTTTACAATAAAAGAGAGGCTTTGGCCCAATCATATTGTTGATGGTCAACCTAAGATGGCGTCTAAGCAGGCTCAAGAGGTAGGTATCATGAAGTCACCACCCAATAAAATATTGGGAAATGAATCTATCCTTTGATGCCCGGGCAAAATGGTGTTTATGATATCACTCTTACTGAAACCCCAATTAGGTGTTTTGATAATCAAGTTTTTGTTATTCATCCACTACATCCCTTCCCACACAGTGCATTGTGATAAATAAATAAACAAATTGTCCACGTAAGAAAAAGAAAAATAAACTGCTTAAATTTATTACATAAGCAAATTGTCCAACTGGAAAAAATAAATATTATAAATAAATCGGGAAATTTGTTTGAGTTGGGAACATTGGTTCTCTCATGCATATTCTATGAAAGGCTCTTTTTTATATGAATTTGGGCTAAGAAATTGGACATTGGTCCATTTTTCTTGGGAAAACCCAATTAATTAGTAGAAAATAATTTTATACCTTTTTCATTTAACGTGTAAAAATCATTTATTTCTTCCTATTAAATCCAAAAAAAAATAAATACATTCAAAATGAATAATAAAATAATGGAATAAATAAATAAATAAAATAAATGCAATAAAAATAAAAATTATAATGGGATAGGAATAAGAACCGTCTAAGTTGATTCCCAAGGCACATTAACCTCCAAAAAGAAATACTCAAAGGCACATAAAAATAATTGCTCAAACAAAATAAATAAAATATGCAATTAGTATGTGAAAAGATAATAAAATAAATACTAAAATTAAAATGAAAGAAATATGCATTTCAGCATGAAAATTAAATAGATAGCATAGAAACATATATTAATTGGAGTGAAAATGGCATAAAAAAATAAACATACAAAAAAATTATATATGAAATGATATCATAAAATAGCCACGAAATGCAAAACAAAGAGATACAAACAGCCAAAATTAGCATACAGATGGTCAAGAAAAGGAGAAGCAACGGGATGAAAGGAATGCTCCGTGATGTACTGTTGGTCAATATGATTGACGATTGTCTATTGAGGCTTCTTCTCATCTATCACTCAACAAATAGGCAAAATACAAGGAAGATGATCAAAAATCAAGGAAAAATATTTTTGGCCTCAACAAGTATATTTTAGGTTCTAAATCGTGCCAAAATTTAACATAACAACAAAACATGCATCTAAATCATGTTAAAACATTAAAATAACACACAAAATACATTAAAATCAATCAAATATCTTACATTAATGGAGGATAAAAACCTAATTCATGCCAATCTAACACATTAAATTATTTTACACACATTCATGGCATCTTCGAGAAAGCATAGAAGCAATAAACACAACCTAAATTATGTTCTTCAAAATCACATCAAGTATATGTTTTCATGACAAAAATTAAGAAAGAGGAAGAGGGTCAATAATATTACCCTTAGGAGATTATTTTTGTAACTTTAGTAATTGCAACTTGAGTTTCAATGGTTGATTCCCACATTTGATAAAAGAATATGTGTGTTTTTGTTTGAATGAATACTACTAGAGTTCTTAGATTACCAAGAACATAGAATTATTTTTCTCCCCCTCAAGAATCTACCTCTTTTTTTTCAAGTGAGCATCCCCTTTCAAAACTCTAGTTTTTATATTCAAATATGATCCTTAGAATTGGAAACCAAGGAAAATGATTTCAATGTGAAAATAGATTTTGCTTGTCGTGGAAGAAAAAGCTAGAGGTTGAGTAAAAGAGAAGGTGGGAAACAAGAAATAAAAGAACATGTTTTATAAGGTATGGGAGTATTTGTATATTTAGGTATTTATGAGTTTTGTTTGTTGAAATATATAATTGATTGTTTAAATGTTATGAATATGTATTTTGAATGCTAAAATGTATATTAAATAAGGTATTGGGGTGAAAAGGTTAATAAAGTAAAATTATAGTGTAGGATCCATAGGACATGCAAATATTTTTTTGATGATATCTTGAGTTATAGAGTTCCATATGGAATCATTTTAATTGGAGAATAAAGTAGACTTATAAAACTAAAATTCCTATGAAAGACAAAAACCTTATTCTACCTTTAAAAGCAACAAAAGCTATTAGCTAAAAAACTTTTGAATTAACTCGACTATGTTGATTTTCAATCCATCTAGGTAGAAGCATTTTGGACCAGATAAAATGAAACCCACCTGGTTGAATTGACTTTAATCTTATGACACCCTACGATCACTCATAATTTCTTACACTATAAAATATCGTTGGTGTCATTATATGGTTACTTAACCCAATTGTCCTTTGATATGGTTGGCTATTCTCTAAGCTTAACTTTTATTTCATAAATTTATTTTAGCATCGTGAAGTTACTATTCACATAGTAAATTCCTAATTTCCCCTATAATTCTTATGTAAATAAAAAATTATAATTAAGTCCCTAACCTTCCCTTTCTAATATATGTTAGGTACTTTTCACTAATTTCACTCCTTTTTACTTCCTTTTGGTTTTTATTCTACTTTAGCCCAAAATTTATATTTTAGTCCTCATATTCTTTCTACATGGTGGTAAATTATAGTTTGTTCCCTAATACTTATTCTTTTTCATATATTGCTTTATTTAATTCTAATTTTGATTCTTTTTGTTTCTTTGGACTTTTATTTAACTTTAAGCCAAAATTTTACATTTTGGTCCTTATACTTACTAACGTATTGGTAAATTAAATTTTGGTTCCTCAACGTTTCCTTATTTATGATTTTACTCCTTTATGATTCTTTGACTATTTTATCTCTTTTTAACCATACTTATAATGATAATTTACAAGTTTACCCCTATTTTCCCATGTAATTACATTTTTGCCCTTTTAAACCAATTGACCTTATGTTTCATCTTTTTTCGTATTTTATCACATAATTGACATCTTTGGCTCATATTTTATTATCTAATTCTCATTTTCTCGCAAATTTACATTTTTTCCTTTTTTTAACTATTAATTCAACATTTACTTTATTTATTACTTATTCACATTTATGATATCTTTCATGCATAATTTACCATTTAGTCTTTATTTTCTTACATATTTATAGTATTGCCCCTTAGTGGCAACTAGTGAAATTCTTTGAATTGGATATGTAAGATGAGGACTATATGAGTTTGTGTATATACTGTATGATTGTATGTGTGAGATGACTACTTGAGCGTAGCCATCCTTAAGTATATGTAAGGTGACAGCTTGAGCATAGCCTTCCCTCAGTATGTGTAAGGTGACTACTTGAGTGTAGCCATTCCTTAATGAAAATCTGATCTTGTGGTGCTACCGTGGTATATGGGTCCCCATGGCTAGCCATTATATCCTATAATCCTATATTACCCACTATACACTAAGGGTAATTATTTTACTTCACATTATGCTATATTTTCAAATATGTTCTCATGCCATTCACATTATGCTACATGCTGAACATTCTCATTTCTCGTTCATTCATCAATATCTTACATACAATCATGCTAAACATGGTGGATGTATTTCAAACTTGATCAAACATGCTATATTCCTTATGTACATCATTCAACCATAATATATGCATATACATGTCATGCGATATTGCATTTATTTGTGTATCTTATGTGTTTCTAAACTCATTTTAAACCTTTATATGTTGATAAGTTTTACATTTATATTAGTAAATATTAATTTCACATATGAATAACATTATGTCTTTTTACATAACATTATGTCTTAATGAAATACTTAGTTTTAATCAATTAATTTGTGTTTATTGATCATTGTAATGTCCATTTCATGTTAATTATTCAATTACCTAGTAATTTATCGCATGGTACCTTTGTATATCTCTACACTTGGTTCATCAACATATATTATGGATTCCTATATAATATCATGTCTCGTATGTTCCTTTAATCATACTAAGTCTTCATTTTAAAGTATACATTAATATTATAATTATAACCTTTTAATACCTAAATGGTCACCATTATGTTTAACTTAGTTACATTATGTACACATATAGTTTAAGGTTTTAATCATGCATACTACATTCATTTATCATTATAATGACTAAATTATGTCAAATCCTTCATCAAATAATTCAATTATCACTTAGTGTCTTTAAAACCACCATTCAGCCACTATAGGTTTCCATATCTTTTAATTATTTTCTTTATTAATTCTTAGTCACTATATGTTCTCACATCATTTTATTAACATATGTTAAGTTATTTCATGATTATACTTAATTTATAATAGCTAAAGAATGTGGAATTTAGCCAAATTCAAGGGAACTAAATGAAATTAAGTGTAGAAATGTATCCACTAACCTCAAAGTACTTGAAAATCACTTATTCTTCTGTTTCTTTACCTTTCTCCTTCTTGTTTCTCTCTTTTCTTTGGAAATCCCTAATTAGGTCAACTTTCTCCCACTAGAAATTCATATTTTCCAAGCCCCCATTTGCTCTAATCTAATCTCTAAGATGAAAAAGAGGTTCTCCAGTGTATGTAGATAAAATTTAGGCTCAAGATTTTATGGGAATTGAGAGAAATGAGAAGAAAATAATAGAAAGGTAAAAATGAATGGCATTTTGATTTTTTAGAGAAAGAAGGGAGAAAATGATAGATTTTTGGGTAGAAATATAGAGAATTCTAGACCTTTCTAGGCTACCTTTAAGTCCACCAAAACAATGGTCAAGATTCCTTCATTTACTATTTAATCTAATGGCCTATTTTTAAGCCACTTGTCATGCTTTCATTGGTTTCTTCACTTCTTTAATGTGTGTAGATCATTATAGCCCATTTTATAATGAAATTTATGCCCTTGGACAAATTAAATATGTCATTTAAGCCCACTAATCAAATTAACCTCTATTTTCACCTTTTTTTAAAAACTGATTTTCCTCTCATTAGAATGCTTTAAAATTTTACCCCATGTGCAACAACATATGTAGAAATATGTATCTAATTTCAAGTCATTTCGATATGTTTCTAGCTCCAGAGGCAAAATCAATCGGTCTAAAATAGAAAATTTTAAAGTTGTCAGAAAAATTAATTTTCACTTCCAATAGCTTATTTATGTTATTTATAATATGTATATGCAATTGAAATAATTTTTGGATGTCTATGGAATATTCTAATGCCTGATCAAACTTATGGTCAACCTTATTATGGTATCGAGGAAATCCTTCATTATCTATTTTGGAGGCCTATAATACCTATATTTCTGATTTAGTTTTACGTATAACTTTCTACCAGGTCAGGCATCTTAGTACTACCCTGGGCTGCGTACGTTTAACACTTAAACACTTATAAATTTTATTATACTATACTACTGTAATTACACCAAAAACTATCCCAGGGTTAGTATTCATGCTCCAAAATGTACTGGTCATGTCAGGTGAAATTTCTAGGGTGTTACAAATCTAGCTTGGTACCACCCTATTTTAGTCAATACTTGAGTTTTAAATCCTAAAATGTCATTAAAACTTACCCAAACTTTCTATAAATTTCAAGAATTTTATAAGCACATGTATGGTAATGTAACATGACATAATACATGAAATGTATGATTTCTCATTAAAGTATAGAATGTGTGCTAAACATAGATATGAGAAATTATGTACATAACATATGATATAAGTATGTTAATGAGTTAGTAGATGAGGTAATAAAAATGGACTGAATGATTAAACAGTATGAATAAACCTTATTTAAATGTAGACAAGTGATCTATAAGTGTGTGTGTGTGTATATTGTACACTTTAATAAATGTAAATGAACATGAATAATTGTATTGATAGTGGTATATGCTACAAGATAATGATCATGTTGAATTGTATCTTAAGTGTAATTGAATATAAGTGATATATTGATAATTTTGTAGGCTTAAATGTGTATATTAACTCCATGGTAATAAATCCATTAAATGAAGTATTATTGAGTGATTAAAGATTTATTGAGAACCTGAATTTCACATAGTAGTTGATAGATATGCATTCTTATATGGGATAGTGATTACAGTTGCTAGTGTTGGCACCGAACGGTGTCTAGTGTTTTGATACCTATTGGTATATAGTGATTTGAGACTATTATGTCTCTAATGTTTGATACTACTTGCCTGTATCTAGTGTTTGTTACCATTATCCAACATTAATGTGATTTCAGATAGAAAAAGAGATCTAATTGATTAATAATCATAAATGATTTATAATGTAAAAGCTTTAGTGCCTCATTATAATGTTAGTGTTTCTTATTGATTTTGTTAGTGTTATTAAAAATGGCATTCAGGTGTTGCTTAATGTATCAAACTATTACTATGAATGTATGTGTGTAGTGGTGTGAATGTTTTGGTATATTAATTATTAAATGTTATTTTGTAAAGTATATTAGCATATTGCATTATTTTTATTTAAGACTTTGTCAATAAGTCAATTGCATTGTTTTGCTCCCCACTGAGCCATTGCTCAGTATGGGTGTTTTTCCTTATAGGTACAGAGATGTAGAATATAAGTGCCGAATTTTTAAGTAAACATCTATAAGCCACTAGGTGTGAAGCTTGAAGTCTAATTTTGATATATAATCATTGTTGTATTGTATGGTATAAAGGATATGCAATATGTGTAATGAATAAGAAATTTAAAGATGTTATAAATATTTTGAGATTATATATATATTTACATATTATAATATATGTGATGCGTACCGAACCCTTGATTTGTTTCCGACTTATTCTCGAAAGTTTGCTTTTAGGACTCAAGACCGGATAAAGGTTCATTTAACTCGTGAAGGTTGGTCACTTTATAATGGAGAGGGATTCAACCCAATTTACCAAGTCTCAAGCCTCAAAAAGGCATGAGACAACATCTCAAGGTACCGCTATGTGATTGTTAGCGATCAACTTATGAGGCCGTCTGTTGGGCACCACAAGGTAGGTATCATGGAGTTGCCATACAATAGAAAATTGGAAAATGAGTTCTAACCTTATGAGGTCAAAACTAGAGATAAGTTCACGACCTCACTTTTTTATTCATACACTTGGTTAGTGTTATAAATAGGTTTTAATGATTAATTATATTCTCTCTTTTCTCACACAAGTTATCATGCTAGAAAATAAAGGGCACACTCATTCATGTTGGAAAGCTATAAATCATGTTATATTGAAAGCAATAAAGACATGGCATAGAAAGCAGTAAAGGCATGGTGTAGAAAGCAGTAAAATTATGATAAAAAATTGAATAAATTATACATAAAATAGGTAGTTTATTTACAATGTCCATGTTTATGGGAATGTTGGTTCCCGTATCCATATTTACAAAAATGCGGAATTTTTGGTATATTTTTTAATAAAAATGGGGATATTTAATCCTTCATGGCTTTGATAGAATCATGTTGATTAATTTTATGAAAAAAATCTTTTGCATTTATAAAGAAAGTGTTTTTTTTACATATAGTTTTTGGATCAGAAAAATGGAACAATGGTCTTCTTTTGTTATAGAAAAATTCCACTTAAACTTGTATAAAATCATTTCATGAGTTTTGAAATTAACATTTGAGAAACCATTTATTATTACATACCAATTGCAAAATAAAATAAAAGGACAAGATTAAATTACAAATTTTCATATAACCATGACTCATTTGTCATAGCCTTCGAATGCAATTGTCCTCCTCGGGCATGTGTGTGCTATGAGAAAGATAAGAAATTTAAGGGTTAGCAATACACACACACACATACATGCTCGTGTGTATATATATACAATTGATATATTATTTAATATAAAATTGAATATCGAAAATTTCGAAAATGAAAATAAATAAATAAATAAATAAATACAGTTGTATATATATACATAAGTGCATATATATATATAAAACCGTGTATCTATTTATTAAAATAAAATAAAATAAGATAAAATGAGATAAAAAGATAAAATAAAATATTGTGTAAAATAGTAGTAGTAGTAGTAGTAGTAGTGTAGCACCCTTATTCTATAATCTATAGATATCACTTTATCCATCTCATTACACATGTTTTACTGTGCAACATAAACATATATCAACTATATATAGAGAACTGATATTCATACTTAATCCATAAGAGTGCTAAACTATTAAAACTTCACAATATACATTAGAGTCTCTTTACAAAAAATATAACCATTGATAACATCTTACAAAACAGTTGTACTTTTACAAGATTTCCAACACAACATAAAACCCTTGAAATACAAAAAGGAACTAAAAAGAAGACTATATACTTTATAATCTTCAAAGACTTGTGTTGGCCAACCTGCTACAGATATCAGTCCTGCGAGAAGTCCTAGCCTTGCAGCCTACACGGATGAAACACCTGTGCTAAGGTATAAAGCTTAGTGGGGAACTAAATCATGATAAACGACCACTCACAGTGATCGTTAGCAAGCACACAAGATGCCTCAAATATAACAGAGCTTTGTTTCTAGAAATGAATAAACATCTAGCAGTTAAATCTTATTACGGAATTCACAAAGTTCAATGATAAAAATTTAATTGATACTATAATCATCAAACATAATAATGTAAGCTCCAATGTCCTATGGCTTTAAATTCAACTAATTATCATGTGTTTAGTTCCTGAATTGATACTAAACCGTGCTAGCATAATTATGCATTATCTTTTTATTTATACTCGTATGTCTTTGATATACACCCACTAGAATTAAAATGGCAAATCAACACTTCAAATACCATAAGATCTTTATAATACTACAAACTTACTTTATATAGCATAAGTTACAAAAACAAGCCTCTCAATTAAACATAACAATTATACAACATTGCCAGATTATTCTTATATACCCAGGTTATAGGTCTTAGTTATGCATACGTCACACCATAAATAACAAACACAATTTCATTAAATGTGTACATATAAACAATGTGAACATATAAATATATTCATAAGAAAACTATTTCAAAAACACTGGTTGTTACTGACTAACTCTTATAATCTTTAATATGAAATATGCTTATGCAATTATAAGATTATTGCGTCCATTAAATATTATAATACTCCTTCACCTAATAAAAATTCCTTTATTTATCATGCATTGGCATACAACTAGAAAAAGACTTATGATCATAAAGAACCCACATATGTATACCATGAATTTAATCAAAGTAACTTTGGTGTAAAGCCTGCACTATTCTAAAGACGTGGATAACGGGTTATACAGTAGTACCCGAAGGTACAAATAAGATACCCGAAGGTATTAAACAATGATCCCTTGTAGGGATAAAACTGTATGATAAATCGATGGACCCAAATGAGGTCGAACAAATAACATGGACCCAAACGGGGTCAATCAAATAACATGGACCCAAACGGGGTCAATCAAATAACATGGACCGGTCAAGTGGACCCAAGCGAGGTCGGCTACAACCACACACGAGGGTTGTTTTAAATAAACGTTAACTTTTAAACCCAATTAGGGTCACAGTAACTTTTAATTTCAAGTGGACCTAAACAGGTCAAAATTGTTCAGAAGGAGCTGCAAGATACCCTTATAGGCATGCCTATCTATCCATTTCCTAGACTTAATGCAGGTAATTAAATCCCTTTATTTTATCTTTCTTTAATTCATTTATATTCTTATGTGTACATATATACTCTTATGTAACTGTAAACAATGTATTCATATACACAATCATGTGTAACTTTCTATAAATCTATGAACGTATTCACTGTTCGGTATTACAATTTAATACTTGTAATCTTATTCAATCATGTAACTATTCCGCATGTCAAGACTATACTTATATAATGCCATTATATGCTTTAATAAGATTTCTATAATTGATTCTATAGCACTGTAGATATGTATTTTAGCATGCCAACATGTGACAACACATATGCTTTATCATGTCATTTCAACTAAGCAAAGACATAGTCATACAACTAAATTTAGTAGCCTTAGGTTCATCAATATGTATACAACTAGGTACCATCATCTTTACATATAAATATATATAACATGACTGGTTTTCATTTTCTTAATTTATGTACCCCAGCATCAAATGAACATTCATGGATAGCATTTTTAATATTAACTATCATGTATGTATTTATATCTACATTTAAGTATGTTTACATAAAACAATCTTGTTCATATATGAATGTTTATAAATATTTACCTTTAACAATAAGCATATTATTTACCATACATAATTCAATGTACTTCCATTTTAACTCACATATAATATATCAACATGTAAATAAAGTGTGTATATATATATATATTGATGTGATACAATACATCAACTCTTAGGTTTAAGTTATCACATTACATCTTATTAGATGACCACTCGTGTAAGCTTTCATGATTATTCATGGTGATATAGCTTAACTGTTAATGGACAATTTCAATGATTCATAGGTATACATTCATAGACCATTTCAATGTAAATAATACAAATCACACAAACCCATAAATATACTTTAATACAAATTTATATACACGCGAGTTTATAACCCTCGTATACTTGCATTCAAGGCCTAATTTGTTCAGTTATATGTGTAACACATGGGTGTAGCCTAATATACTGATAAAGGGAAATAAAAAACATAGTTATGGGCCAAAATCATGATGTCGTGCTCGCGGCAAGTGTCGCACTCGCGACAGTATGCTTGACCATATGAATTTTTCACCCTATTCCCAAAATCCTGCAAACTGCTTAATAATTTTATTTTGCACATCGTTTTTGACACACTAAACGGTCTTTTTAGAAATATTTTTGTTCTAAAAAGTCGTATATATACATTTCTAGTTTCTATAAAATGAAAAATATTTTCAATATCATTTGGATAACTCGAGATATGTTGAAATTACTAAAGACTGTTCATCATAGTAGGCAACACAGAATTTCTGACTTTCAAGTGAAAATTAGGCAATCTTTTGGTCATTATTTGACTTTGTTTTCTTCATATAAATTGTAGGTTTTGAAGTCTATTTTAATTAGGAATTGACCTCATGTCATTCTGATCATTGTACATTCAATTATGAAGATTTTACCCCAAGCTATTCAAAATCGGAATCAAAGATGTATCTAATATTCAATCAATGTAGGGATAATTTAGAGGCGAAATTAGTGCTATTTTTCAACTACACTTTTATACCTATATCTCATGTGGAAATATCAAAATTAATATAGCTTTAAACTAAGGTCCCTAACTCATTTTTTTATAGCTAAATTACGGTCAATAGTTTCAACAAAACTTCATGTAAAACCTATTGTAACAAATTCTAAATTCATATCTCATCCCAATTATTCCATCTATCACACATATGCACCTTGTTGATACAATCATCATTCACATGCATGCAAGGTGAGTACCATCCCATATCTTGGCCTAACTTCACTTTACCCAATCAATATTCAGCAAGTCTTTTCCCTTTACCCTTTTTATCTTCTCCTTCTTAAACTACAACATAAATCATCTCTAATTCATCATTTCCAGCAACCAAATCAATCCGAAATTCACATAAGGAAATGAAGAAGAAGAAGAAGAATAAGATAAAGATGACCAAAATTAAACCATACCTTTTTAATCTATAATAATATCCTCTTGAACAACTATCATGCATGAGATTTTCTTTAAGATTTATTAGAGATAATGGTTAATCAAGTTTTTGGAATAAGAAACTCTCCCTCTTCATCAAACTCATCCGACCAACACTCACCACCATCTTCATTTTCTCTTTCCATCCACTAAATTTCAACCTATATAATAATAAGGCAAATTCCCCAAATGATCCTTTCATTTTATTGCATGATGCCAAGATTTCCCACTAAATCTTGCATGTCACAAATCATTCCCACATACTAGTCTATTCATAATTCAACCCCACTAATTAACCTCTTTCTTACATTAGCCTCTCCACTATTCTTAAATTCTCAATTGACCCCATAAAATGTCATAATTACAAATTTATCCCAAATTAATACTTTTTACCTTAATTACACCCTTGAATATTATTAAACCAACAATAATAATTTAATTATTACCTTATAAAATTCATACCATATAAGTTACACATTTATCACATAATTATTGATAACTTAATAATATTTTTGTCTTAATTAATATCTTAACTCTTAATAATTCATCAAATAATGCTCAATTAGACTTTAATAATATGTATTTACCCTTGAATTCTACTAGGGCCTATTTTGGGTCCTTACAAGTAGTAGTAGTAATAACAACACCAGCAGTAGCAGCAGCAGCAACACCACCACCACTAACAACAATACTAACAATTGTATTGAATAATGAAAAAAGAAATCATAAAGAGAAAAATAAAGGTAATGATAAAAGTAAATATAATAATGATAATGATAATTACCATATATATGACAAGAATAAAAAAAATAATATATCGACAAAATAAATTAATTTCACAAATAAAATAGCAAATTAAGACACATGTATGGAAAATGAAATAAATGAAGAAAAGGAAAAAAAAACTATAAATCATGCAAAGTTGGACAAGTATGCATAGAACTATGCAAAAGTGTGGTGCTAAAATGAGTTATAGGAGTGAAAGAAGGAGAAAAGGAAGAAAAAGGCAATAGCGAGCATAAGTGAGGCGGAAAGACATTTAGTGACGGGAGTTTTAAAGAGTTACTAAAAGTCAAGAATCAACAGGCTAGAAACATATTGTAGCGAAGTAGAGAGACTTTTTAGCGATGGGACAAAATGAGTCTAGTTAAAGGCAAGTGCCGGCCACGAAAGGAATAGGCACCACCCATAAAGGAACACTTTAGCGATGTACAAAAGCGCACGTTACTAACAGGGATGGAAGTACAATTAATGTTTAAAATCGAAAGAAAAAATTTTTATGGCCTATTTTAAATTAAATAACACATGCAAATGCTTAGAAAAACATACCAAAACTCATTGAAAATAATTTAAAGGTGATTAAAAATTCTTTTAGGTGAATTAAACTCAAAAAACTAAAACTAAAATTTTGAAACAGTGGTTGAAAATGATTAATAGTATTTTTATCATGTTCAACCTAATAAAATTTTGCCATCATTTTAATAGGTTATTACAAATTATTGACCAAAACAAAGGTGAATTATAATAAATAACAAATTTATAAGTTAAAATCAAAGAATATAAAATGGAAAAAATGAATATAACAATTATAACAACACAAAACTACTACTACTACTAGTACTACTACTACTACTACTACTACTACTACTACTACTACTACTACTAATAATAATAATAATAATAATAATAATAATAATAATAATAATAATAATAATAATAATAATAATAATAATAATAAAGTAACTAACAAAGAAATTAAAAAAAAGATGAAAATCACGTAAATGGTCATAAGGCCAAGAATTACATGCAATTGTGCATGAAAATGGTAACTACAACCATTGCAAGTGGCACCAACATGGGCATAACACAAGTTTTTTTGACTGAAAAGCAACCAAATTTTGAAATTGAAAAAGTTAATCTTCATAAATTCATCTTAATTAATGTTATATTAATTTGTATGATTAAAAGAAAGCATAAGATCATTTAATATTGAAGTTAAAAAGCTACAATTACTGTAGACATCGTGAGCTAAGTTAGCCTAGACCAGGGTTACCTGATGGTAAGGACACAATATATTTATGATAAAGAACAAAGATCTCGAAGCTCCAACCTTAAATTTTCACAAATTTACATGTAAACTTTTATGGTTTTCCAAGTGTTTTTGGAGGTCTTAACAAAAAAGCATAAAAAACCTTGAATTTTTAGCAATAAGAGACAGTCATTGGTGACCACTTCCCTCCTGCCCAGGTCAGATTAGGGGCATTTTTGTAATTTTAGGGAATTGTGTGAGGGATGATTGTTTGCCATGATGGACGCTCGTCTGTGGGTGCATTTCCAGAATTCCCACATTTTCTATTTTTCAAATAAGGATGATTTAAAGATTTTTCCCAGATTTGATCCTTCAATATCTGAACGGTTAGAGTTGGGTAAGTCTCCAACTCCTCTACATGTATAAAAGACCAAAAATTAGGGTTTTGGTGAGGGGATTCATAGTTTGAAATAAGAAAAGAAATGAACATAATTCTTGGAGAGAGAAAAATCAATTTTCTTCTCTTGGGGAACAAGTGTTTAAATTTCTTTCCGCCAAATACAAAACACAAAAAACTCTTTGTTTCTAAATTACGAGAATCGAAGATCAAAGCAAAGATCTACATTTTAAAACCTACAAAATCGTAATATTCTAAGGGTAATATTCTAGGTTTTCTCTCTCCAATTCTTTCTCATGATTATGTGAATGGGCATGCTGTTTAATGATGTGTTAATATATACTTTTGTGTTATTTATTTAAAATTTGCATGTCATTAGAGATGCCATGATGATTTTGAGTTTTTTAATATGCTAAGATAATATATTAGAGCTTGACTCCCTCCATGGATTTATGTATTATTTCTTATAATGACTTATGTTTTAAATGTTCTTTATTGATGTTATTCAACTAAAAATGTGATTTAGGGATAATTTTTTAGATCTAGTATGCTTTAGGGCTATAGTATCACATATTTAGGGTTTGCTTGAGGCCTTTGTGTATTTTAACATGAAAACTAGCTTTCTGTAAAGGTCTAACAGATGAGAAAAAAGCATCATGCACACTTATGTGATAACGTGAAGATGGGACATCACGATCCTTTCTTTTCGTGCCATCCTTCTTCTAGTCAAAGGCATTTATCACCTCCTAAGGATGTCTGTGGCTGGATTTTTGCTTGTTTTAAATATTTTTTTATCCTTTTTCATATTCATTTATTGCCTTTCTTAATATTCATTTTTTGAGTTAATTTTTTACTTTTATATGAATATTTTCCCTTCTACATGCATGCTTATGCTTTTTAATACAATTCGTTTGTGTGTTTATTTTAATTAATTTTTTTGTTTATTTTCTCTTAAAATGCTAATTGATTGGTTTTTCTTATTTTTTTTGTGTGAATAATTGATTTAATGTGCATTTGGATCTTCTCAAAGAGTGGTTATGCTTTAGGAATTGTGCTTTCCATTGGTACACTTTCTCCTTTTATTTTACTTCTTATTCCATTTAGAGTTAGCTTTCTTTATATTTCACTTAATTAGTTGATTTTTGGTATTTTATTAATTATGGATGCATTTTTTTGGATGTAATAGGTAGTAATAAAATCATTTTTTTATACGTTAAATGAAAAATTCACTTTAAATAATTTTTACTAATTAGTTAGGTTTTCTCTTAATAAAATGGACCAAAGTCTAATTTCCAACCCAAAAATCACACAAAAAGAAAAAAGAATTTTTTGTAAAATATGCATAAGGGAACCAATGTTCCCAATTCAAATAAATATCCCAATTTATGTATGACATTTTATTTTTATAGTTAGACGATTTGTTTCTATAATAATTTCAATAGTTGATTTATTTATTTATTTTCACTTTATTTGTTGCTTATTTATTTGGTTGATATGTTTATGTAAATTTATGTAAAGCACTATGTGAGAAGGAAGGTAGTGGATTAATGTTTAAAAGTCAATTATAAAACAACACTTCATCGAGGTGCCAAGTAAGAGTGATGTCCCAAACACCATTCTCTATTTGGGCATCATAAGATCAAGATTCATTTTCCAACATTTTGTTGCGTGGTGACTCCATGACTCCTACATCTTTAAGCCCACATTAGACGCCTTCATAGGTTGACTATTAATAATAATTTAGGCCTAACCCCTTTTTTTATTATAAAGTAGCCAATTTATGAGTTATAGTAAGCCTTATTTGGTCTTAGACCCTAAAATTGGGACTTCAAGAATCCAACCGGAATTGAATGAGCTCCGACGTGCATTACAGTGGCAACTCTATTAGGGACAGAAACTTTCCTCTTAAAAGTATCTTGGTTGAGTTTTCTTCATAATTGGTTTTTTTCTTATTAATCCTATCTCTTTTCAAAATTGCATTCATGCTAGAGATTTAGAATTAAGTTAGGCATCCCTTTTTAGCCTTGGTGCTATCCTAAAAGGCACCTTACATTCACTTAATGTAGTACCAATTGGTATTTAAAATGGTGACCCATCGGTTTTTATGCTCGTGATGAGCTAGACTTATTGGCAAGAACCATGCTTGGGTAGCCTTAAAGTTTCATCACCTTGACTCAAGCCAATGTAATGACAATATCTAATTTCCCTATATTGTATAACTATAATAATTGTTGACTAGTATATGGACCTTTATGTATTTACCAAACTTAAACAAATTAGGAGGGCACTAATTAAAGGCTGCCATACCCCAGCAGGCCCTACTCGATTTGTATAAGCTAGTCTAAAATACATAATGATCAAAACCTATATACTTGTGCTTTCAATTAAGAGAGGTTATGCTGTTATTTTCCACCGTGTACCATACGCATCCATCCGGTATTCTATTGACCCATTGTTTAAGCCCACCTAGGAAAGAGACTACATGAGCTCCAGTGTGGGAGTAATATGGTTGGATGGCTTTTTTATGCTCATTTGTGATTATGATTAATGTCTAATGAAAACATTCATTGCATTCATGCATTATATATATACCATGCTCATACATCATTAATCATGCATCACTCCTAACGTTTGATTTTTGTAGCCATCATACATTTACTTAGATGGTATAGAGGGTCAGATGGTCGCCTCATTCAGAGATTAATACTTGAGTTGCCCGGGTTAAGGTCAAGTTTAGGGTTAGAATCAAAGGTTAGTTTAGAGTTGAGGTTGAGCCAATTGTCAGAAAACAGTCAGGAAATAAGATAAGAAATGGATGACAAGCAATCGAATAAGATTGGGATAGTTACAGACGAGGCAATAAGGTTTCCATCCTTAAGGGAAAGGTTGAATGCTTCTACTTTAGGACCTTCGATAATATGGGATGAATTAGATCAAAGGATAGATAGGCAGCTCCAAGAGTTAGAGGAAAGAATGATTGTGAGGCTCCTATTTAGGCCTTAGGAGCAAATGTATGGGTAGTAAGATCACTCTGTATGTGTATAGTTAGTGAACTACAAGTTGGGATATAAAGGTAGTTACCTTAAAAGATGAGGGGTAGAGTGGTCATTTTAAATTAAGCTATATATTTGATTAATTTTGGGAAAGATGTTAATTAAGGGATAATTTTGGGAAAGATGTTAATTAAGTGACCAAATTGAAAAATAAAAGAGAAAGTTTTGGGGTAGAATTATAAATTTAAGAAGTTAGTGCAATTTTGAAATTTGCAGAAATGGGAGCCAATAGGAGCACAACACCTATCTCCCTAGAAACTTCCTAAGAAAAGTATAATTTAAAGAGATTATTGGGAGAGGGAGCATGCCACTTTATGGAGCAGCAAATTCTCTCAATCTATGTCTCAAGAACACCTTAAGAATCGTACATTGATTTTTGCTTGAGGAGAGAGATTTTAGGGGTTTACTTAGGGTAACAACTCCTTCTTCTCTTCTTTTTGATTTTGGTTAATCAATTTATAAGGTTATATGAATCATCTATGTTATAATAGCAAATGAATTCACTCTTTGTAGAAGGGTAATCCAGCAAAGGGAAGGAGAAGCTTGAAGGAAGAGTTTGAAGAAGGTTAAGCTATAAAAGGTATGGGAACCTCTTACCATTCTTTATGAGTATTTGCTTTATGTTAGGGTCTAAAAGTGTTAAATGGGGAGTCTTAGTGGAAGGATATAGGAGTTTCAAGGTAGAATTGGCGTAGAAATTGAAATTAGGTGATAGATCTTTTATTTTTGCAAAAGTTGTCTTTGGGTTCACTAGACCTATCATGACTTTTTTGCCTATATCTGGAGTTTGAGAGCTCCAGTTTAAATAGAAACTGCACTCAAAAACCTAATTTTCATAAGAACACATCGATGTTTAGTTCGTCCTCTATGATAAAAAAATTAGCTTGAATCCTAACCATGTCTGCTGCCTTACCATTGGGAGCAGTTCTCGGTATTGAGTGAATATATTGAGATTTACAAGGATATATGGAGTGATTTTTAACATTTTGGAAACTAGAAACATAGGGCAATAAATTTTTAGGATATGATTTTGGCTTAATCTAGCTGGATGTATGATGAAAATGCAAAAAATAATGAACCAAAGAAATTGTCTCTTGTTAGAGAGTATGCCCTAGAGGACATGTAATGGCTATGTATTTCATATGTATGAACTCATATTCTTAATAAAAGGCATCATTCATTTATTAATGCTATGTTTAAATACATGAGTTTGTAAATCTTAAATTAATAAATGAAGTCCTAGATATTATAAACATAGTGCAAAGGCAATCATGAAATTCTTGATGATGTGAGATGTCTATTGCATTCAAATGTGATAATATCTAAATATCCCTAGTCATAGAATTAACAAGATTGGACTTTGTTAATTCGGACACACTAGCACATGTTATGCTCCTTGAACAGTTCAAGCAATGGCTCTCATAATTGTGATTATGAAAGATGAACAAAGCTAACATGTGAATGCTTGTTAGAAGAATAAGTTCATTAGAGGCATGCAAAGAGAATCCTCATATGGATATTAAATCTATGTCAGTGAGGAATCTCTTCATAGCGGTTGTGCAAGTATCCTTAAACTTGAGATCACCAAGGTTATCTTAAGTAGCAAGTGATATACTTTGACTCTATAACCGTTTACTTCCAACTAGGGGTGAACATAGTTAGGAGGTTGGGTATATTATGACCTACATGAAGATAGTTGAGTGATTGACAAAGGATTCACCATCCCAGATTTATTAAGGGAAGTTATCTCATATGATTCTATAATTACCTTGTTGAGAGAATCTCTGGCCAGAGTAATATGCCTAGATGGATAGGGATCCATGAAGGGCATTTTAGGAACAATTGTTAAATTAATAGAACATACATAATTAGATTTATATGAGTTTATAGAAATCCATACTCATAATCTAATTGTGATAAGAGTGGTGAAAGGAATAATTGCAAGGCAACTACTTCTATGGAAGGGTATAGTCACACTACTTCACTTTCCTAGCATTTGGGTAGTCATGATGACTAGCTAGAGGCCGCTCAAGACTTGTATAATAGTGTATCATAAATATCAATAGGGATTGATAAAATGATTTAAAGAAGTTTAACTCATATGAGTTTTGAATAGAACTCATAATTACATATTATACTATCAATATGGACAAGAACCCAATAGGTCACATACATACAGAGTAAAAGATAAAATGGTAAAATGACAAGGATAATAATATTTGATATTATTATGGAAGAGATAAATGAGTAAGAGAATAATTAATTAAAGAGTTTAATTAATTATGATCAAGTAAAATTATTCGCAAAAGTTTTTAGAAATGTTCTGCAAAATGGACTTAATTTAAATATTGTATTTCATAATCATTTATTATTAGAATATAAGTGTTATAGGGCTATATAATAATTAATAGATTCATTGGAGAAATTAAAAGAGGCTCGGAGAATTGGTTTTGGTGCAAAAACCCTTTAAAGGAAAGGTTACACACCAAACCCATATAGAAGGACTTAAAGGCCTAATTCTTAGACCAAAATAAATTAAATATAATTCATAAGTGTTATGGAGCCCAAATATTTAAGTAGGATGGATTTGGAATTAATTTGGGTGATTAAATCCAAGTTTGTGCACAAAGGGCCTAATTTATAGGTTTTGTGCATAGTCTTTTGTGAAAAGATTTAAATTGAATTTAAATGAGCCCAAATAAATTATTAATAATTCAAGAAGCCCAAATAATATTTCTCCATCAATTTTAAAGGGCCCAATCCCATTATGAAGTTTGATTTTTAACCGAACTATAAAAATCCAAGTGATAGGGATTTTAGGGTTAAGTGAACTTTAAGAGAAAATAAATTCTCTCTCTTTGAAAAACCCTATCCGCCACTCCCTTACTAGCATCAAGGAGAATTCGGTCAGCCCCTATGTTCCATTATTCTTGGTTCATTCAATCCTTCTCTAGTGTGGATTACAAAATGGAGGTGTTTAATTTTTGACACTGTGGTTTGTGATAACCCGGTGAGAAGAAAAATCAACTGTTCAATAAAAATCAAAGATGATTTTTCTTATTCTCATTAATATTTATATTATAAATTCATGACAAGATCAGATCTATTAGTTAAAAATTTTAAATTCCTCTTATGCATGTGATGCATGTAACCGATAATTCCCAACGTAGTATCAGAGCCACGGTTTTGCCATGAATCTATAATTCTATATTTTTCGCAGAATACTTTTTCTTTTTATTTTTGAGTTACTTATTTCATGAACTTTAAAATATCATATTTTTATTGTTCATGAATGAGAAATATTGATTTCTAGATATATGTGATCAAATATATAAAATGAAAAATAAAAACGATTCTTTTGAGAAAAGAATCATTGTTTTTGGTTTATAGGGTTTTTATTTTTCAATAAAGTTTAGGGGCTGCTATAAATTACAGTTTTATTGATCCACTCTAAAATTATTTTGATGATAATTTATGTGTTTAATATGTGATATTAAGCCATAGGATCAAACAAAATTAAAATCGAACAAGTTTTGCATGATAAATTGGTGCTCTTTGGTGTGTTCTTGGTGAGTTCATATTTAGAACGATTTTTAATCTTCTAAATTTGATATATGTTATATATTAATGTGTTTTTAATTAATTTAATTAATTAAAATGGGCCGTGAATTAATTGGATTAATTTTAATTCATTAAAACCACTTAATAGGTTTAATTATGTTTACGGACTTGATTTAAATTAGTGAATAACATGGTGGGTCCAAGGGGCTAATTTAAATTAAATATTATAGACTTTAATTAATTTTATTAATGGGTTTTAGGGGCTGGAGTGGCCTTGGCTCATTCCAAAAGGCCCAAATGGTCAAAAAGACACAAAACTGTGTGAACACACTTTAGGGTTTAAATTTGTGGGTTTCAGCCCACCCTTTGTTTTAAGCCCAAAATTGATTCTTTAAGTATTAAATATGATAAATTAATTAAATAATCAATTAATAATTAATTAATAATCAATTGGATTGAAAATTAAGGCATGAACACATGCATGCAAAGGGATTTCTTAAAATGAAAGTTTCCAAAATGAAAAAAGTTTCCTAATTTGATCACATTATTAAAATAACTCAAAAGTAAGTTTCAAGAGTTTAAACATAGTATGTATTCCCTTATATGGTTTTACTTTATGCATTAGAAATGCATATAATGGTGTATGATTGGCATGATCGATAGTTATGTCCAAGGCCCAATGTGATTGAGCATAATGCATGTTTCAGCCCAATGAGGACATTCATGTCCCGGCCACTTTTTTTTGTTTGTATTTCTTTTTCAAATTGTATTATGTAATTAGATTACTTAGATTAGAATTAGGATAGAGATGGAGATCACTATCAAGGAGCTAAATGGGCCGGATACAGATCCAACAAGATTGAAGATAATGTAATTATTTTTACTTGTTTGAATCATGCATATTACCTAGGTATAACCTTTTGATTTCCCTTTTGGCTCAGGAAAATCAATGTGGTAAAGTCCATAACTATACCATATTTGTATGCTTATATTTATGTGATAGATATAGGATGCATACCAATGTATGCCAACCATGTATGATGAGAATTAATTAACTAAAATCCCTCAAACTAATATTAAGGTATGTAAGCCTTCCATTAATTTGGTGAGAACCAGAGTTCTTTATAGTGAAGTCAAGCTCACATTATATCGAATATGTTTGAATCTAATTAAATGGGTCATCTTAGCTAGCCTATTAGCTTGTTGACTATAGTCAAGGCTAATGTTTATACAAACAAGATTAGGGAATGCATATATGATATGCATGTATCAAGAGTTGATAACCTAATGATCCAATAGTTGTGTAGAGACACAATTGGTATAGAGATACCTACCTTTCAAGGGTATGGAGTTTTGATTTGTTGACCACAGTCAAGGTCAAATTTAATATCAAGGATTGGATATTGGCCGACTAAGAAATACATTGGGTTTGCTCGGATTAAATAGTGAGGGCTATTAATTCGCAATAAAATAGTGGGAGTAAATGGATTAATTAAAGACCTAATTAATGCATACATATATATGAACATACTTTCATATGTTTTCTTTTCATATCTAGGTCATCATTATGAGCACAAAGAACATTAACATACGATCAATTTGTATAACAAGCTGTTGGCAGCAACTATTCTGACTGGATCAGACAAGTGAGAAATGTTCTCAGACCTGAAAAGATCCATTATGTCTTGGATAAAGATCCACCACCAATTTCATCAGATGATGCCATTGATGAGATCAAGGGTACTTATCGAAAATACATGGAGGATAGTGAAGCAGCGACATGTTTGATGCTGGGTGCTATGTCGTTAGAGCTTCAGAAGCAACATGAGATGATGGATGCTATAACCATCATTTTGCATCTAGAGGAGCTTTATTCTTCTCAGGCCAGAACTGAGCAATATGAGATTACTCGAGCTCTATTTAGCTACAAAATGGTGGAAGTCACTTCGACTGCTGCTCATGCATTAAAGATGTATGGGTATATTGAGTATTTGAGTAGACTTGGCCATGTAATTGATAATGATCTTGTTGGAATTTTATCGGTTACATGCATCTCATACATAAGCGAAATTTAAAATTTTTAACCAATATATCTGATCTTGCCATGAATTTACAATATGCATATTAATGAGAATAAGAAAAATCAGCTTTGATTTTTGTTGTACAGTTGATTTTCCTTCGCACCGGGTTGTCGCAAACCACAGTGTCCAAAATCGAACACCTCCAATGAGTAATCCACACTAGAGAATGATAGAATGAAACAACAATTGGGAGAGAACAAGGGGCTAGCCGAAAATCCCTTGAGCTAGCAAAGGGAAGTGGCGGCTAGGGTTTTTGGAGGAGAGAAAAACTATTTCTCTTAATTGTTCACTTAACCCTAATTTCCACATCACTTGGATTTTTATAGTTAGGTTAAAAATCCAACTTCATAATGGAATTGGGCTCTTTAAAATTGATGGAGAATTCTTAATTGGGCTTTTGGAATTATTTATAATTATTTGGGCTCAATTAAATCCAATTTAAGCCATTTCACAAAAGACTATGGACAAAACCCACAAACTAGGCCCTTTGTACATATACTTGGATTTAATTACCCAAATGAATTCCAAATCCAATCAAATTAAATATGTAGGATCCACAACACTTATGAAACATATCTAATTTAATTTGGTCCAAGAAATAGGCCTCTAAGGCCTTCTGTTTGGAGTTGGCATGTGGCCTTTCTTCTGGAGGGCTTTTGTGCCAACTTCATTTCTCTGGCCCTTTATAATTACTCCAATGGACCTATTAATTATTATTTCAACCCTAAAACACTTAGTGTTCAATAATAATCAATTATGAAATATGTTATTTCAATTAGGTCCAATTTTACATAACATTTCTCAAAAGTTTCGCGAATAATTTTACTTGATCATAATTAATTAAACTCTTTAATTAATTATTATCTTATTCACTTCTTTATCCCCATAATAATATCAAATATTATTATCATTGTCATTTTACCATTTTATCCTTTTTCTCTATATGTGTGTGACCTATTGGGTTCCTGTCCATGTTGGCTGTATAATGTGTAATTGTGAGTTCTATTCAAAACTCACATGATTTAAACTCTTTTAAATCATTTTATCAATCCCTATTGATATTCTTGATACATCATTATACAAGTCATGATTGGCCTCTAGCTAGGCATTATGACTACCCAAATGTAAGGAAAGTCAAGTGGTTTGACTATACTCTTCCATAGAAACAGTTACCGTGCAATTACTACTTTATCCAGTCTTATCTCAATTAGATTCTGAGTATGGATTTCTGTCAACTCATATAAATCTAATTATGTATGTTCTATTAATTTAACCATTGTTCCCAAAATGCCTTCCATGGATCTCTATCCATCTTGGCATATTACTCTGGCCAGAGATTCTCTGAACAAGGCAATTATAGAATCATGCGAGATAAATTCCCTTATTAAATCTAGGATGGTGAATCCTTTGTCAATCACTCAACTATCTTCAAGTAGGTCATGATATATCCAATCTCTTAACTACACTCCTAGTAGGAAGTAATCAATTATGGAGTCAAAATATACCACTTGCTACTTAAGATAACTTTGGTGATCTCAAGTCTAAGGATACTTGCACAACCGCTATGAAGAGATTCCTCACTTACATAGATTAAATATCCATGTGAGGATTCTCTTTGCAGGTATTCCATGAACTTGTTCTTCTAACAAGCATCCACATGTTAGCTTTGATTGTCTTTCATAATCATACTTATGAGAACCACTGCTTGAACCATTCAAGAAGCATAACAAGTGCTAGTCTGTTCGAATTAACAATGCCCTATCTTGTTAATTTTATGAATAGGGATATTTAGATATTTACACATTTGCATGCAATAGACATCTCACATCATGAACAGTTTCATGATTGCCTTTGCACTATGTTTATAATACATTGGACTTCATTTATTAATTTAAGATTTACAAACTCATGTATTTAAACATAGCATTAATAAATAAATGATGCCTTTTATTGAGAATATAAATTCATACATATGAAAAACATCCCTATTACATGGGCTCTAGGGCATACTCTCTAACAATCTCCTACTTGTACTAGAGCCAATCACTCATATGTCTTAGAACCATGCTTTTATATGGTGATCATGCTTAATCTGGGAAAGTGCTTTAGTGAGGGGATCCACCACATTATCATCTGAGGGAACCCTTTCTATTTTCACATCATTTCTAGCTCCTATTTCCCTTATGAGATGGTAGCGTCTGAGAACATGCTTGGATTGTTGATGAGACCGTGGTTCCTTTGCTTGTGCAATGGCTCCATTGTTGTCACAATATAAAGGAATCGGATCAACAATGCTAGGCACCACTCCTAGTTTAGTTATGAACTTTTTGATCCAAACTGTTTCTTTGGCTGCTTCCGAAGCAGCAATGTACTCAACTTCTATCGTGGAATCAACAGTTGTTTCTTGTTTCGAACTCTTCCAACTGACTGCTCTTCCTCCCATTATGAACACATAACCAAACTGTGATTTGCAATCATCTTTGTCAGACTTGAAGCTGGCATCTGTATACCCATTTACTTTCAAACTACCCTCTCCATATATCAAGAATATATCCTTAGTGCTTCTCAAGTACCTAAGGATATTCTTGACAGCTGCCGAGTGTCCCTCTCCAAAATTGAATTGGAATCTGCTTGTGACACTGAAAGCAAATGCTACATCTGGACGTGAACATAGCATAGCATACATGATAGAACCAATTGCAGATGCATATAGTATTCTATTCATGCTCTCTCTATCCTCTAGTGTCTGCGGACACATAGACTTAGAAAGGTGTTTCCCATGCACCATGGGTATAAACCTTTTCTTAGAGAGATCCATATTGAACCTCTTCAATACTTTATCTATATATGTACTTTGAGAAAGACCTAGCAACCTATTGGATCTATCTCTATAGATCCTTATTCCCAGAATATAGGATGCTTTTCCAAGGTCTTTCATGGAGAATTGCTTGGATAACCATATTTTAACAAATTGGAGAAGAGAAATGTCATTTCCCATGATCAATATGTCATCCACATATAAAACTAGGAAAATAATTGCACTCCCACTGACCCTTTTATACGCACATGGTTCATCTTTATTCTATGAGAAACCAAACTCTTTGATTGTGTCATTGAATCGTATGTTCCAACTCCTAGAGGCTTGCTTCAATCCATAAATGGATCTTTAAAGCTTGCATACCTTTTCTCCATTTCCTAATGTGAACCCTTCTGGTTGTGTCATATACACATCCTCAGTCAGATTTCCATTTAGGAAAGCTGTCTTCACATCCATTTGCCAAATCTCATAATCATAATGAGTTGCAATGGCTAAAAGTATTCTTATAGACTTAAGCATTGCTACGGGAGAAAAGGTTTCATCATAGTCAATACCTTCTTTTTTATGATAGCCCTTTGCTACTAAGCGAGCTTTATAGGTAACTATATTACCTTCCATATCGGTCTTCTTTTTAAAGACCCATTTGCACCCTATGGGTTTTATCCCTTTAAGTGGTTGAGTCAAAGTCCATACTTTATTCTCATACATGGAGTCCATTTCAGACTGCACAGCCTTAAGCCATAAATAACGTTCTGAACTGTTTAAAAATTCTTGATAGCTTGTAGGCTTATTGTCCTCTACTACATTTATGCCTCTATCCAAATCAATGTGAAATCCATATCTCATAGGGATAGAACGCATCCTAGTAGATCTTCTAGGATTTATTATATAATCAGGTTCAACTGCAATCTCATCATTGTGAAATTCAATTTTGGGTTCAATCGATTGATCTGCTTCTATTTGTGGTTCTTGAACTTCACCAAGATCAATTTTACTACTACTATCCTCTCGCAGGAGAAATTCTCTTTCCAAGAAGACAACATGCCTTGAAACAAATACCTTTTGTTCTAAGGGATGATAGAAATAACATCCAAACGTTTCTTTTAGATATCCGACAAAAAAACATTTGTCAGACTTAACATCTAGTTTGTCTGACATTGTTTGTGAGGACCCAAAATAGGCCCTAGTAGAATTCAAGGACATAATCCCGATTATTAATGTTTAATCAAGCTTAATTGGATGAATTACTATAAGTTTATATATTGAAGGATAAACTAGTTATTTATTTCTATGTGTAATTGAAATAATATTTTATTTCAAGGATCAATTGGGATATAAGTGTAATTAGGTTGTATTTAGTTATGTGATGAATGTGTGAATTATATGTTATGAATTTTATAATGGTATAATTAAAAAAATAAAAAAATAGTTTGAGGGCTAAATTAAAATAGGATATAAACTTAGAGGTCAATGTTAAAAATAATAAATGAATGGGGTTAATTTTATAAAAGATAGCATATGATGGGGAAAAATTGAAACTAAGACGATAATTTGTGGGTCAATGTTGAAAGAAGCTTTAAGTGGGGTTGATTTAAAAAAAAAACAAAGAATATTTGGGGCTAAACTCTTACATGCAAATAAATGAGAGAAATTTGTGTAACATGCAATTAGTTGGGGGATTAAAAGAGGAATTGCGAGGGACCAATTGATGTCACATTTCACTTAAACTCACATGCAAGACATGTATAAAAAGGGCTTTAGGTGAGGTGGACAACATCTTCTTAGTGGAAAAATACAGATTTTGCATTCTCTCTTCCTCTTTCTTAAAAACTCTAGAGATCTCTCAAGGAATTCTTAAAGAAAAGTCTTTGCATGTGGAGTTAATCAAGTGTAGTTAGTGTTAAACAATAAGGTAAGTGTATAAATTTGTTAATGAATCTCTTTTTCTTCATCTTCATCTTCCTTAGTTGATGATCTAATGATTTGAATGCTGGAATTTTGGTGTTGAATGAATGGATTGATGTAAAGGAGAAGAAGAAGGTAGAAGGAACAAGGAGAGAGGAATTTTCGACTAAGGTTTGGGAACTTATTCTTCATGCATGTGTGTGAATATAAATTTTTATGCTTGAATTACTTAATTTTAATTGTAATTCATTAGTTTGTTTAGGGTTAATAAGAGATTTAAATAGGAGAAAATCATATTTTTGAATGTTGATGAAAAACTGGGTGTGGTTGTTGTGAACCAGGATGCTTGTTTTGTCCATATCTAGAGTTTTAGACCTCAGATTGAGGTGATTAAAAATTCTATATAAATAAGATTAAATTTTATAGAATTCATTAGAAGAAGTTGTGGCTTGATTCTGTTGTTAAGGAACCCATAAAATTCGTACAAGTGAACTGTTCGAAGTGTATAGGCAGTTTTATACAGTTACCAATGTATTAACCATAACTCCTTGTATTTAAGTCATAATTGAGTGGGGTTTGAATCTATGTAAATTTGATGGAAATATAAACATTTTTGTGGAGGAACCTGGAGCTAAATATGTATATAACCCATCCAAATATTTTTATGAAAATTTAAGAGAGCTGTTGATTTTGGTTCAAGAACTGATTATAGTATTTTGGGCATAAGTATTAGTAGAAAAGTTAAAATCTTATGTTGTAAAATTCTGGAAAAACTAGATACCTTGGAGCACGTTTTTGATGAAGAAATTTTGGTTTAAATCTCTCTTAATGTTATGCTATGAAATTTTATAAGTGACAGCAAACACTATTTCGATTCTATGAACAGCCTATAGTATTTCTTAAATATCTTGAGCTATAGGTAAGATATTAAGGTGAATTTTGATTTTCTGTAAACTAAACACATAGGGGAATCATATTGTAGAAGATAATTTAGCCTAAAAATGACATTTTCAAATTCATTTGTGGCTCACAAGTTGAGTCAAGAATGCTGCCCTGTGCAGAATTTTAATATGTCTTACATTATGGTTTTTTTTATATAGTTAAGTTAAATATGTGTCCATATGAATAAATAATGAATCGGATATGGCATGTGATATGATTATTAACAAAGGTCTATATATATATATATATTCATATATATGCATAGGTAAAGATATATGATAAAGATATCAAATATTTATATGTGATCAAACTTATGTACATGGTTGTTATGTGCAATTATGCTTTCACGTACAAATTTTTAATGATGGAGTAAATGTTTATTTGATGCATGCATGTATACTATGAAGTTAAGAAATGTCTAAACATGATAAATGAAGGTTTTTAATATATGACTATCAATGATTGCATGAATGTAATATATACAAATGTATATATATGTAAACATCTAAATGATTATACACGATTTTTATTGATCTCTTGAAGATTACTATGATACTTATAGTCTGAAATGTCAATTTTACTTGTATATAGAAGTAATGTGATTTGTAGTATATATATATATATAGTATGATCTTACATGATTGGGTTCAAAAGATGTTTAGAGTAACGATTTAGAGAATATGTTTAAAGTGAAATGCATGAATATGTCTTTGTTTAATTGAAATGACATGATTAAGCATTTGTGATGTCACATGTTAGCATGCTAAAATATAGATCTACAAAGCAATAGACTCAATTATAGAAATCTTATTAAAGTATATAATGGCAATGTTATATGTGACTATGTATACAAGTGTATGCATTAGAGAGGGAATATTTTGTGATGTGATTGTTACATGAGCAAATCGTATAAATTATATTATGAATTATGCATATATATTGATGCACTAGAGAAGATATATATTTGTACATGATTATGCACAGGTGCAAATAGTATTATATAGGTAAAACCATGTTATACGAAATAGTTACAGGATTGAAAAAAATTTCAAATACAGAATAGTAATACCCAATAGTGAGCATATTCAATGGTTTACATAAAGTTACACATGAGCATGTATATGAGTACATTGTTCGTTGTTACACAAGAGTATACATGTGCATATAAGAATATGAATGAATAAAGAAAAGATAAAGTAAAGAGATTGTAATGCCTGCTTTGAATCTAGGACGTGGATAGATAAGCATGCCTATAAGGGTACCTTGCAGCTATGATAGTTTCAACCCTGTTTGGGTTGTAGTCAACCCCGTTTGGGTGACTAAATAGACATGGTTCTATTTGGATCATATTCAACCCCGTTTGGGTTGTAGTCAACCCCATTTTGGTGACTAGACAGACTTGTATCTTCGGGTGCCTCCGTTATAATCAATCAATTTATACCTTCGGTTATCTTATTTGTACCTTCAGGTGCTACCGTATAACCCGTTATCCACCTCTTTAGAATAGTGCATTCTTTATACCAAAGTTAAGAAAAGTTTGATGTTTAACTTAAAGTTTCATGAAGCATGACAATTCATAAATTGATTTCATAATCTAATTTATATGTGAAATTCCTTTTCATCACATATGGAATTTATGATATTAAAAAAGGCTGCAATATACACTTATGCATGATTATCACATATAGAAATAGTATGTACAGAGTTATATAAAAGAACTAGTGCATCACTAATATCTAGTTATGGACTATATTAGAGATAGTATGTTTTCTATAGTAATATGTTGCTTGCTTAAAGTAGATAAATGACTTGCAAGATTCATCATGTATGAAAGCTATGAAAATGTTTTGGTGAAATAAGTGTTTTCTATAGCAATGGAATATAAGGGTTATGTATAGGTATTCATGTTGGTGATTGCTTTTCAAATTAATACATTGGGTTATATGTTTTGCCTATATCTACTCGTTCTTGCTCTTTATTGATAATTGATGTATAATGTCTTATGCATACACATAAAATATTTACAGATTTACAAGTGATAAAGTTCACATGATAATGGTATTTGAGATGGAAGCGAGCTAGAAATTCTATGTATGCATTGGTACAATAAGTATTACAAATATAATTCTAGATTGATAAATGATAAACTTTCATAGTACTAATGCTCTGTTTTACTTACGAATATGCATATGTCCTTGTTGATCATAAGCTTATATGTGAATATATATATATATATATATATATATATATATATTCCTAGTATATTTTAAAGTGTGTAGTAAATGGAAGGAATGACTGAGTATAAACAGTGCTTTATCATTCAATGAATGAATCGTAAGTCTAAAGGATAAATATGCTTATATGATTAAATGTTGTGTATATAAAGCATCAATGACGAATTTACTATCATTAAATCATTCGGTTATCATGTGTGGACTCTTGTCTGTATTGTTTTTTAAATTGAGCATAAGTTATACTTATAGTTCATGATGTATGCTTATTGGCGACCACTGTAAGTGGTCGTTTGTCATATTTGTATTCCCCACTAAGCTTTATAGCTTAGCACAGGTTCTTTATCTTTGTAGGTTGCGAGGATAAGACTTTATCCTAGGATTGATATATGTAGTAGGTTGGCAAACACAAGTCTTGGAAGATTGATAGTAGAGTCTTCTCTTTGTCCTTTTATTTTATAGTTATGGAAACTTTAATTATGTTGCAAATTTTGTATAAGTACTAATGTTATGTTTGAGAAAACATTGTAATGTATTAAGGACTTTTATAAAATTAAGGTATTACTCTTAAGTTCGCATGACATGGTTTTAATTTATTCTATAAGTTATCTAATAAGAAATGTTTTCAGCTTGAGAACGTTGTAATATATGTCTTATGGTATAAGATATTATGGTAATAGCTAAGTACAGGATATGGGTGTTACATTGTCCTCTTCATATAAGTAGGACAACCCCATACTTTCATATGAGAAAGCGTGGGTTTCTTGTTATTCCACATCTCATATGGAGTAACATCAACCAATTTACTAGGAACTCTGTTTAACACATAAACAGTAGTTTTTAGTGAATATCCCCAGAAGGACTTAGGCAAGTCTGCTAAGCTCATCATTGATCGAACGATATCTAACAGTGTTCGATTTCTCCTTTCAGATACACCATTATGTTGTGGTGTATATGGTGGAGTCCATTGAGATAAAATCCCATTATCTCTAAGATAATCCTGAAAGTCTTGGCTTAAGTATTCTCCACCTCGATCTGATCTAAGTGTTTTAATACTCTTGCCAAGTTGTTTCTTTACTTCATTTCTGAATTCTTTTAACTTTTCAAATGCTTCTATTTTATATTTCATTAGATAGATGTATCCAAACATGGAATAATCATCTATGAAAGTAATGAAGTAGGAGTAACATCCTCTGACATGTGCAGTAATTGGACCATATACATCTGAATGTATTAAGTCCAAAACCATTTTAGCTCGTTCTCATTTACCAATAAAGGGAGCTTTTGTCATTTTTCCCAATAAACAAGATTTGCATGTATCAAATGATTCATAATCAAATGATCCCAAATCACATGACTTGTGTAATTTCGTAATGCGTTTCTCATTTATATGGCCTAAACGATAATGCCATAAATATGAGGTATTTAGATTATCATGTTTCATTCTCTTGGTATCCACATTATGCACTTCTTTAATTAAATAAATAATAAATATACCATTCTGCATGATAGCTTTTGCATAAAACATATTGTTCTTAAAAATGTAACAACACTTGTCCTTTAAAGAAATGTCATAATCATTCAATAATCAACTGAAAGAAATAATACTCTTGGATAAAGCTGGAACAAAATAAGAATTATTTAATTCCAGTACTAATCCACTAGGAAGAGGTAAATAGTAAGTCCCCACAACTATTGTAGAGATGTTTTGTCCAGTAGCTGACAGCAAACATATCTCTGCCTTTCTAACTCTTCTAAAGCTTTTAAGCCCCTGTAGACACAAGTGAGATCCACATCCGGTATCTAATACCCAAGATTGTTTTGAATCAATAGAATAAGTATTAATTTTAATCATATGAATACTTGAAGTAGAAGCATCAGCATGCTTTTTCTCCTTGAGAGAATCTAGATAAGCCTTGCAGTTACGCTTCCAGTGACCATCCTTTCCACAATGGAAGCATGATCCTTTGGGATTCTTTCTTGGCAACCTTCTTCTTGGAGATCCCACCATTCTTTTGCTATGCCTTGGTTATCTTCTTCTTCTTCTTCTTCCGCTTCTTGCCTTTAGCAGAAGTGACAACCATGAAACCTTTTGGATCCTTGTTAAAGGATCCATCAAGTATCTTGAGCATGTTGATTAAGTTAAAAATGGTTACTTGGATCTTGTTCATGTTGAAGTTAAGCACATAAGGTGCATAACTTAGAGCCAATGAGTACAAGATTAAATCTATGTATAGATCATTATCCATAACATAGCCCAGTCTACTCAAATGCTCAATCTACCCATACATCCTCAATGCATGAGTAGCAGCTGAAGTGCCTTGCACCATTTTGCAGCTAAATAGAGCTTGAGCAATCTCATATTGCTCAATTCTAGCCTGAGAAGAATAAAGCTCCTTAAGATGCAAAATGATGGTTCTAGCATCCATTATCTCATGTTGCTTCTGAAGCTTCGAGGACATAGCACCCACCATTAGACATGCTGCCGCTTCACTATCCTCCATATATTTTCGATAAGTGCCTTTGATCTCATCAATGGCATCTTCTGATGGAAGTGGTGGTGGATCTTTATCCATGACATAATGGATCTTTTCAGCTCTGAGAACAATTCTCACTTGCCTGATACAGTCAGAATAGTTGCTCCCAACCAGTTTGTTATCCAAGATTGATAATATATTAATGTTTGATGTGCTCATGATGATGACCTAGATGTGAAAAAGAAAACTTAAGAGTGTATGTTCATATATATGTATGCATTAATAAGGTATTTAATTAATCAATTTACTCCCACTATTTTATTGCGAATTAATAGCCCTCACTATATAATCCGAGAAAACCCGATGGTTTTCCTAGTGGGCCAATATCCAATCCTTGATATGTAATTTGACCTTGAGTGTGGTTAAAAAGCCAAATTCCATACCCTTGAAAGGTAGGTATCTCTATACCAATCGTGTCTCTACACAACTATTGGATCATTAGTTTATCAACTCTTGATGCATGCATATCGTATACGCATTCCCTAATCTTGCCTCTATAACCATTAGCCTTGACTGTGGTCAACAAGCTAATGGGCTAGCTAAGATTACCCGTTTAATTAGATTTGAACATATTCGATATAATGTGAGCTTGACTGTAGTCAATAACCCACACTATAAAGAACTTTGGTTCTCTTCAAATTAATGGAAGGCTTATATACATTAGTATTTGTTTGAGGGTTTTAGTTGATTAAGTCTCATTATACATGGTTGGCATACGTTGATATGCATCTTATATCTATTACATAAATATAAGCATACAAATATGGTATAGTTATAGATTTTACTACAATGATTTCCCCGAGCCAAGAGGGAAATCAAAAGGTCACACATAGGTAGTATGCATGATTCAAATAAGAAAAATAATTACATTATCTTCAAGCTTGTTGGATCTCCATCCGGCCCATTTTACTCCTTGATAGTGGTCTTCATCTCTATTTTTAATTCTAATCTATGTAATCTAATTACATATTACAATTTGAAAAGAAATACAAACCAAAACCAAATGGCCGGGACATGAAAGTCCTCATTGGGCCAAAACATGCATAATGCTCATTCACATTGGGCCTTGTCCATAACTATCCATCATGCCAATCATACACCCTTATATGCATTTCTAATGCATAAATTAATGGATTACTAACTTTGTTTCAACTCTTGAAACATACTTTTGAGTTATTTTAATAATGTGATCAAATTAGGAAACTTTTTCATTTTGAAAACTTTTATTTTAGGAAACCTTTTTGCATGCATGTGTTCTTGCCATAATAATCAATCCAATTGATTATTAATTAATTATTAATTGATTATTTAATTAATTAATCATATCAAATAATTAAAAGAATCAATTTTGGGCTTAAGATAAATGGTAGGATCAAACCCACCTAATAAAACCCTAAATGTGTTCACACACAAACTAGTTTTGTATCTATTGGACCATTTGGGCCTTTTGGAATGAGCCAAGCCCACTCCAGCCATTAAAACCCATTAATAAACTTAATTATTGTTTATAATATTTAATTTAAATCAGCTCCTTGGGCCCACCAAGTCATTCACTAATTTAAACCAAGTCCGTAAACATAATTAAGCCTATTAAGTGGTTTTAATGAATTAAAATTAATCAAATTAATTTAAGGCCCATTTTAATTAATCCAATAAATTAAAAAAACTATAATATATGAGATATATCAGATTTAGAATATTAAAAAATCTTTCTAAACAAGAACACAACAAGAACATATCAAGAACACACGAAGAACACCCATTTATTGAACTTTTTGACTAAACTAGTTTTTATGCAAAACTTGTTCGATAATAATTTCATTTGATCCTATGGCTTAATGTCACATATTTAAAACATAAATTATCATCTAAATGATCTTATAATGGATCTATAAAAAATTAATTTAGAACAGCCCCTAAAATTAAAAGCCATTCACGCCAAAACTAGATTCTTTTCTCAAAAGAATTGATTTTTTGTTTTCATTTTATTTATTTGATCACACATATATTCAGAAATAAATATTTCTCATTCATGAACAATTAAATCTGATATTTTAAAGTTCATGAAATAAATAACTCAAAAATAAAACTTATTCTGCAGAAAAATATAGAATTGTAAATTCATGGCAAAACCAGGCTCTGATACCATGTTGGAATTTTATTGGTTACATGCATCTCATACATAAGCGAAATTTAAAATTTTTAACCAATATATCTGATCTTGCCATGAATTTAAAATATGCATATTAATGAGAATAAGAAAAATCACCTTTGATTTTTCTTATACAATTAATTTTCCTTGGCACCGGGTTATCGCAAACCACAGTGTCCAAAATCGAACACCTCCAATGAGTAATTCACACTAGAGAATGATAGAATGAATCAACAATTGGGAGAGAACAAGGGGCTGGCCGAAAATCCCTTGAGCTAGCAAAGGGATGTGGTGGCTAGGGTTTTTGGAGGAGAGAAAAACTATTTCTCTTAATTGTTCACTTAACCCTAATTTCCACATCACTTGGATTTTTATAGTTAGGTTAAAAATCCAACTTCATAATGGGATTGGGCTCTTTAAAATTTTTGGAGAATTATTAATTGGGGTTTTGGAATTGTTTATAATTATTTGGGATCAATTAAATCCAATTTAAGCCCTTTCACAAAAGACTATGCACAAAACCCACAAACTAGGCCCTTTGTACATATACTTGGATTTAATTACCCAATTGAATTCCAAATCAAACCAAATTAAATATGTAGTCTCCAAAATACTTATTTAACATATCTAATTTAATTTGGTTCAAGAAATATGCCTCTAAGGCCTTCTTTTTGTAGTTGGCATGTGGCCCTTCTTTTGGAGGGCTACTATGCCAACTTCATTTCTCTGGCCCTTTATAATTCCTCCAATTGACCTACTAATTATTATATAAACCCTATAATACTTATAGTTCAATAATAATCAATTATAAAATACGTTATTTCAATTAGGTCAAATTTTACAGAACATTTCTCAAAAGTTCCGCGAATAATTTTACTTGATCATAATTAATTAAACTTTTTAATTAATTATTATCTTATTCACTTCTCTATCCTCATAATAATATCAAATATTATTATCCTTGTCGGTTAACTATTTTATCCTTTTTCTCTATATGTGTGTGACCTATTTGGTTCCTGTCCATGTTGGCAGTATAATGTGTAATTGTGAGTTCTATTCAAAACTCACATGATTTAAACTCCTTTAAATCATTTTATCAATCCCTATTGATATTCTTGATACATCATTATTAAAGTCATGATTGCCCTTTAGCTAGGCATCATGACTACCCAAATGTCAGGAAATTCAAGTGATTTGACTGTACTCTTCCATAGAAACAGTTACCGTGCAATTACTCCTTTCACCACTCTTATCTCAATTAGATTCTGAGTATGGATTTCTGTCAACTCATATAAATCTAATTATGTATGTTCTATTAATTTAACCATTGTTCCCAAAAAGCCCTTCATGGATCTCTATCCATCTTGGCATATTACTCTGGCCAGAGATTTTCTAAACAAGGCAATTATAGAATCATGCGAGATAACTTCCCTTATTAAATCTGGGATGGTGAATCCTTTGTCAATCACTCAACTATCTTCAAGTAGGTCATGATATACCCAATCTCCTAACTATGTTCACTCCCAGTTGGAAGTAATCAGTTATGGAGTCAAAACATACCACTTGCTACTTAAGATAACTTTGGTGATCTCAAGTCTAAGGATACTTGCACAACCGCTATGAAGAGATTCCTCACTAACATAGATTTAATATCCATGTGAGGATTCTCTTTGCTGGTCTCCAATGAACTTGTTCTTCTAACAAGCATCCACATAATCACAGTTGTGAGAACCACTGCTTGAACCATTCAAGAAGCATAACATGTGCTAGTCTGTCTGAACTAACAATGCCCTATCTTGTTAATTCTATAACTAGGGATATTTAGATATTAACACATTTGCATGCAATAGACATCTCACATCATGAACATTTTCATGATTGCCTTCGCACTGTGTTTATAATATATAGTACTTCATTTATTAATTTAAGATTTACAAACTCATGTATTTAAACATAGTATTAATAAATAAATGATGCCTTTTATTGGGAATATAAATTTATACATATGAAAAACATGCCTTTTATGAATGATGCTCTAGGGCATACTCTCTAACAGATCTATACATAGATTTAATCTTGTACTCGTTGGATCCAAGTTATGCACCTTTTTTGCTTAACTTCAGCATGAACAAGATCCAAGTAATCATTCTTGAGTTAATCAACATGCTTTAAACAGCTGATGGGTCCTTCAAGAAGGATTCAAAAAGTGTCATGGTTGTCACTTCTTCTAAAGGCAAGAAGCAAAAGAAGAAAAAGATGACCGAGGTGCAGCCAAATAATGGTGGGGTTTCCAAGAAGAAGGTTGCCAAGAAAGAGAATCCCAATGGAACTTGCTTCCAAAGTGGAAACGATGGTCATTTGAAGTGTAACTGCAAGGCCTATCTAGATTCTCTCAAGGAGAAGAAGCAAGCTGGTGCTTCTACTTCAGGTAATCATATGATTGAAATTAATACTTATTTTATTGTTTCAAAATAATCTTGGGTATTAGATACCGGATGTGGATCTCATTTGTGTAATGATCTACATGGGCTTAAAAGCAGTAGAAGAGTTAGAAAGGCAGAAATATGTCTACAGTCAGCTACTGGACAAAACATCTCTACAATAGTTGTAGGAACTTACAATTTACAACTTCCAAGTGGACTAATACTGGAATTAAATAATTGATATTATGTTCCAGCTTTATCCAAAAGTATTATTTCTTTTAGTTATTTATTGAACGATTATGACATTTCTTTAAAAGACAAATGTTGTTACATTTTTAAGAACAATATGTTTTATGCTAAAGATGTCATTGAGAATGGTATATTTGTTCTTGATTTAATTAAAGAAGTGCATAATGTGGATACCAAGAGAATGAAATAAGATAATCTAAATACTTCATATTTATGGCATTGTCATTTAGGCCATATAAATAAGAAGCACATGACCAAATTACACAAGTCAGGTGATTTAAGGTAATTTGATTATGAATCATTTAACACATATGAATCTTGTTTATTAGGAAAAATGACAAAAGCTCCCTTTATTGGTAAAGGAAAACGAGCTAAAATGGTTTTGAACTTAATATATTCAGATGTATGTGGTCCAATGACTACACATGCCATAGGAGGTTACTCCTACTTCATTACTTTCATAGATGATTATTCCAGGTTTGGATATATCTATCTAATGAAATATAAATCAGAAGCATTTGAAATGTTTAAAGAATTTAGAAATGAAGTAGAGAAGCAACTTGGCAAGAGTATTAAGATACTTAGATCAGATCTAGGTGGAGAGCACTTAAGTGCTGTATTATTGTAAAGAGAATTTCTCCTAACAGAGGACAATGGGAGTAAAATTGAACTTGGTGAAGTTCAAAACCCACAAATAGAATTAGATCAACCGATTGAACTCGAGACTGAATTTCATAATGATGAGATTACAGTTGAACCTAATTATACACAAAATCCTATAAGATCTACTAGGATGCATTCTATCCCTATGAGATATGGATTTCACATTGATTCAGATAGATGCAAAACTATAGTAGCGGATAATGAGCTTACAAGCTATCAAGAAGTTTTGAACAATTCAGAACGTGATTTATGGCTCAAGGCTATACAGTCTGAAATGGAATCCATGTATGAGAACAAAGTATGGACTTTAACTCAACCACCTGAAGCGATAAAACCCATAGGGTACAAATGGGTCTTCAAAAAGAAGATCGACTTGGAAGGTAATATAGTTACCTATAAAGCTCGCTTAGTAGCAAAAGGCTATCATCAAAAAGAAGGTGTTGAATATGATGAAACCTTTTCTCCTGTAGCGATTCTTAAGTCTATAGGAATACTTTTAGCCATTACAGCTCATTATTATTATGAGATTTGGCAAATGGTGTTAGTGTAAGCCCTAGCCCCATTGCATTGTTATAAAACACTTTAGTTAATAAATGAGGCATTTGTTCATGACAACAAAGGCCTTAATTTCTTGTAAGATGGCTGCGGGTACTCCTTTTAGTACCCATGTACTCAAAATGAAAGGGTATCTTGATACTCTTAAGAAGCTTGAGGTACAAAAGGAATTGGCCATTGACTTGATCTTAGGTTTACTGGCTGATGATTATAATCCATATATTATGAATTACAACATGCATGCAATGAACAAGACAATCATCGAGCTTCATGGGATGCTTAAGAATGCTGAAAAGAACATTCAAAAGACCAATCCCGTACTTATGGTTCAAAGGGGCATTAAGAAGGGACCCATTAAGGGAAAGGGAAAAGGAAAGGCAAAACCCAAGAATGACCTGGCTCGGTTCAAGTCAAATGAAAGTGCACCTCATACCCAATCCAAGCCCAAGGCGCAAAAGCTCAAGGAGAGTGAGAGCACATGCTTGCATTGCAATAAGATAGGGCATTGGAGGAAGAATTGCGCTCTCTTCAAGGAAGAACAAAAGAAGAATGGAGCTAAGGCATCCAGTTCTGGTATTTTTATTGTTAAAATTAACCTTTTTATTTCTACCACTTGGGTATTAGATACCGGTTATGGTTCTCACATTTGTTCAAATGTGCAGGGGCTAAGAAATAGGCAGTTACTTGGGAAGAATGAAGTGGACCTCCGTATGGGGAATGGAGCACGAGTTGCTGCCATGGAGATAGGCGACTATCAACTCACTTTACCTTCCAGACTTTGTTTAGTTTTGAAAAATTGTTATTATGTGCCTGCTATGAGCAGAAACATTATTTCAATTTCTTATTTGGATTTGGATGAATTTGATTTTGTTATTAGAAATGGCAATGCTCATATTCGTCGCAAAGGCATTTCATATGGCAATGCCATGTTGCAAAATGGCCTTTATATCCTTGATCTGCAAAACAAAGAGTCCATATACAACATTAATAAAAAGAGGGTTAAATCAAATGAATTAAACCCTACTTACTTCTGGCATTGTCGTTTAGGGCATGCAAATGAAAAATGTATTTCAAGACTCCATAAATCTGAAGTGCATGGGTTATTCAACTTAGAGTCTTATGACACATGCGAGCCATGTTTGCATGGAAAAATGACAAAGAGTCCTTTTAACAAGAAAGGTGAGAGGACTAATGACTTATTGGAACTAATACATATAGATGTATGTGGACCATTAAGTACACAACTAGAGGTGGTTTTAGATACTTCGTGACCTTCACAGATGACTTCAGTAGATATGGCTACGTCTATCTAATGAAGTACAAGTCTAAAACTTTTGAGAAATTCAAAAAGTTTAAGAATGAAGTAGAAAACCAACTTGGCAAAAGTATAAAAGCCATTCGATTAGATCGAGGTGGCAAATACTTAAGCCAAGAGTTTGACAGTCATATGAAGGAGTATGGTATTATTTCATAGCTCACTCCTCCTGGAACACCACAATGGAATGGTGTGTCCAAAAGGAGAAATCAAACTCTGTTCGACATGGTTCCATCAATGATGAGTCAAGCAAATCTTCCTTTCTCTTTTTGGGGTTATGCATTAGAAACTGCTGCGTTTCTACTAAACCGTACTCTAACTAAAGCAGCTGAGAAAACACCATATGAAGTTTGGACCGGGAAAGAACCTAATATGTTATTTCTCAGGATTTGGGGCTGTAAAGCACATGTTAAGAAATTAACATCTGACAAACTAGAGTCCAAATCCACTATCTGCTTGCTTGTGTGTTATCCCAAAGAAACAAAGTGATACTACTTTTACTCACAAGTTGAGAACAAAGTATTTGTTGCTCGCAAGGCTATTTTCTTTGAAAAGGAGTTCATTCTCAAGAAAGACAGTGGAAGTAAAGTATAACTTAGAAAAATTCAAGCACCACAAACTCCTATAGAGGATGAGTTGGAAATGGGATCAAGTTCACAACCGGTTGTGGAACAAGAACCCATTACACAATAACCTAGAAACTCCGGTAGGGTACGTCAGGAGATTGAGAGATATGGATTTCTAATCCCTGACAGTGACACTATTGAGTTAGTAGATCATGAGGATCCTACTACCTGCTAATAAGCTATTGAGAGCCCAGACTCAGAAAATTGGCTTAAATCCATAAAATTCGAGATGCAATCAATGTACGACAACTAGGTTTGGACCTTGGTTGATCCACTGGAAGGTGCTAAGGTAATTGAATGCAAGTGGCTATTTAAACTCAAAGCTGATAAGACCTACAAAGGTAGACTAGTAGCAAAAGGTTTTCGACAAACTCATGGTGTAGACTATTATGTGACCTTTTCTCCTGCAGTCATGCTCAAGTCCATTAGGATCTTGCTTGCCATAGCTGCAATCATGATTATGAGATATGGTAAATGGATGTCAAAACTACTTTCCTCAACGAAAATGTACTTGAGGATGTGTATATGACACAGCTTGAGGGTTTTGTCAATTCCAAGCATCCTAAGAAGGTTTGTAAGCTTTAAAAATCCATTTATGTATTAAAGTAAGCATCCCGAAGTTGGAATTTTGATTTTGATGAGGCAGTGAAAGAATTTAACTTTATCAAGAATGAAGATGAGCCTTGTGTGTACAAGAAGGTTAGTGGGAGCATAATAGTAATTCTGGTCCTATATGTGGACGACATCCTTCTCAATGGGAATGACATTCCAAAATTAGAAAAGGTTAAGCAATGGTTGGGGAAATGTTTCTCAATGAAAGAATTAGGTAAAGCCGAGACAATACTTGGTATATCGATCTATAGAGATAGATCGATTCGGCTTTTGGGACTAGGTCAAGAAAAGTACATAGACAAAGTACTAAAGCATTTTAGTATGGGAGACTCAAAGAAAGGGTACATGCCTTTGGCTTTGGGAGTTCCTTTAACTAAAGAACAGTGCCGTAAAATAAAGGAAGAAAGGGACAACATGAGTAGAATCCCATATACATCTGCTATTGGATCTATCATGTATGCTATGTTATGTACTAGGTTGGATGTTGCTCATGCACTGAGTATAACCAGTAGGTTTCAATAAGACCCTGGTGAGAAGCACTGGTCTACTGTAAAGGGGATTCTAAAGTACATGCGAAGGACTAAGGATCACTTCTTGGTGTATGGTGGTAAAGAAGAGCTCGTCATACAAGGTTATGCCGATGCTGCTTTTCAGACCAACACTCAGGATTTAAGATCGCAATCTGGGTTTGTTTTTGTTTTGAACGATGGTGCTATCAACTGGAGAAGCTCGAAGAAAGAGACCATTGCCGACTCAACTACAGAATTTGAGTATATTGCAGCAAGCGAGGTTGTAAAAGAGGCTATTTGGATTAGAAATTTCATTTCTGGATTAGTAGTGGTCCTAAGCATCCTAGATCCATTAGAAATTTTTTGTGACAACAGCGAGGCCATCGCATAGGCCAAGGAGCCTCGGTCACACCAGAAATCCAAACACATACTCAGGAGGTACCACCTAATCAGAGAGATCATTGATTGTGGGGATGTCAAGGTTAGCAAGATACCAAGTGAAGACAATGTAGCAGATCCTTTGACGAAACAATTGCGTCCAAATCTGCACTAACCTCATTTGAGAGCATTCGGTCTTAGGGCTATGCCCAATTGGGACTAGTGCTAGTGGGAGATTGTTAGTGTAAGCCCTAGCCCCAATGCATTGTTATAAGAAACTTTAGTTAATAAATGAGGCATTTGTTTTATCTATTATATTCCTGTTCATATCAATTGATAGAACTATCCAAGAATGTTGTTTCAGCTTAAGTTATCATGTGTGAGGCACATGTTGGATTTTAACGGTTACATGCATCACATACATGAGCGAAATTTTAAAATTTTTTAACCATTAGATCTGATCTTGCCATGAATACCAAATATAACTATATGAGAATAAGAAAAATCACCTTTGATTTTTGTTGAACAGTTGATTTTACTTCGCACCGGGCTGTCACAAACCACAGTGTCCAAAATCGAACACCTCTACTGAGTAATCCACACTAGAGAGGGGTAAATTGAACCAACAAATTGGTGTTTAACTAGGGCTGGTCGAAATTCGCAAGAGCTAGCTTAGGAGTTGGAGCAAAAGGGATAGAGATATTAAGAGAAAAGACTTTCTTTTCGTTTTAATCACTTAACCCTAATTCTCATTAGTTGGCCTTTTATAGTTAGGTTAAAATTCCAACTCCTTAATGAGATTGGGCTCTTTAAAATTGCTGGAGAATTATTAATTGGGCCTCTGAAATTAATTATAATCATTTGGGCTTAATTAAATCCAATTTAAACCTTTTCATAAAAGTTTATGTACAAAACCCACAAACTAGGCCCTTTGTGCAACTAATTGGATTTAAATACCCAAATGGATTCAAAATCCAACCAAATCAAATATGTGGCTTCCATAACACTTATGTAACATATATAAATTAATTTGGTCCATTAAATAGGCCATTAAGGCCTTCTGTTTTGAGGTAGGCATGTGGCCCTTACAGAAGGGCTTCCGCCAATTACTTCATTCCTCTGGCCCTTAATAATTGCTCCAATGGACTTATTAAATATTATACCAGTCATATAACACTTATAGTAGTCCTAAAACACTTATAAGACAATAATAATTAATCCTAAAATACATTATTTTAATTAGGTCAAATTTTGCAGAACATTTCTCAAAAGTTTCGCGGACAATTTTATTTGATCATAATTAATTAAAATCTTTAATTAATTATTATCATATTCTCTTCTCTACCTTCATAATAATATCAAATATTATTATCCTTGTCATTTTACCATTTTACCCTTTTCTCTATATGTGTGTGACCTATTGGGTTCCTGTCCATGTTGGCAGTATAATGTGTAATTGTGAGTTCTATTCAAAACTCACATGATTTAAACTCCTTTAAATCATTTTATCAATCCCTATTGATATTCTTGATACATCATTATTAAAGTCATGATTGCCCTCTAGCTAGGCATCATGACTACCCAAATGTCAGGAAATTCAAGTGATTTGACTGTACTCTTCCATAGAAACAGTTACCGTGCAATTACTCCTTTCACCACTCTTATCTCAATTAGATTCTGAGTATGGATTTCTGTCAACTCAGATAAATCTAATTATGTATGTTCTATTAATTTAACCATTGTTCCTAAAATGCCCTTCATGGATCTCTATCCATCTCGGCATATTACTCTGGCCAGAGATTCTCTGAACAAGGCAATTATAGAATCATGCGAGATAACTTTCCTTGTTAAATCTGGGATGGTGAATCCTTTGTTAATCACTCAACTATCTTCAAGTAGGTCATGATATATCCAATCTCCTAACTATGTTCACTCCCAGTTAGAAGTAATCAGTTATGGAATCAAAGTATACCACTTGCTACTTAAGATAACTTTGGTGATCTCAAGTCCAAGGATACTTGCACAACCGCTATGAAGAGATTCCTCACTGACATAGATTTAATATCCATGTGAGGATTCTCTATGCAGGTCTCCAATGAACTTGTTCTTCTAACAATCATCCACATGTTAGCTTTGATTATCTTCCATAATCACAGTTGTGAGAACCACTGCTTGAACCATTCAAGAAGCATAACATGTGCTAGTCTGTCTGAATTAACAATGTCCTATCTTGTTAATTCTATGACTAGGGATATTTAGATATTAACACATTTGCATGCAATAGACATCTCAGATCATGAATACTTTCATGATTGCCTTTGCACTATGTTTATAATATCTCGGACTTCATTTATTAATTTAAGATTTACATACTCATGTATTTAAACACAGCATTAATAAATGAATGATGCCTTTTATTAAGAATATAAATTTCATACATATGAAAAACATCCCTATTACATGGGCTCTAGGGCATACTCTCTAACAACCTCCCACTTGCACTAGAGCTAATCACTCATATGTCTCAGACCCATGCTTTTTATATGGTGATCATGCTTAATCTGGGAAAGTGTTTTAGTGAGGGGATCCGCCACATTGTCATATGTGGGAACCCTTTCTATTTTCACATCATTTCTAGCTACTATTACCCTTATGAGATGGTAGCATCTGAGAACATGCTTGGATCGCTGATGAGACCGTGGTTCCTTTGCTTGCGCAATGGCTCCATTGTTGTCACAATATAAAGGAATCGAATTAACAATGCTAGCCACCACTCCTAGTTTGGTTATGAACTTTTTGATCCAGACTGCTTCTTTGGCTGCTTCTGAAGCAGCAATATACTCAGCTTCCGTCGTGGAATCAGCAGTTGATTCTTGTTTGGATCTTTTCCAACTAACTGCTGCTCCTCCCATTATGAACACATAACCAGATTGTGATTTACAATCTTCTTTGTCAGATTGGAAGCTGGCATCTGTATACCCATTTACTTCCAAACTGCCCTCTCCATATTCCAAGAATATATGCTTAGTCCTTCTCAACTACTTAAGAATATTCTTGACAGCTGCCCAGTGTTCCTCTCCAAAATTGGATTGGAATCTTCTTGTGACACTCAAAGCAAATACTACACCTGGACGTGTACATAACATAGCATCCATGATAGAACCAATTGCAGATGCATATGGTATTCTATTCATGCTCTCTCTATCCTCTAGTGTCTGTGGACATATAGACTTAGAAAGGTGTTTCACATGCACCATGGGTATAAACCCTTTCATAGAGAGATCCATATTGAACCTCTTCAATACTTTATCTATATATGTACTTTGAGAAAGACCTAGCAACCTATTGGATCTATCTCTACAGATCCTTATTCCCAGAATATAGGATGCTTCTCCAAGGTCTTTCATGGAGAATTGCTTGGATAACCATATTTTAACAGATTCGAGAAGAGAAATGTCATTTCCCATGATCAATATGTCATCTACATATAGAACTAGGAAGACAATTGCACTCCCACTGACCCTTTTATACACACAAGGTTCATCTTCATTCTGTGAGAAACCAAACTCTTTTATTGTCTCATTTAATCGTATGTTCCGTCTCCTAGAGGCTTGCTTCAATCCATAAATGGATCTTTGAAGCTTGCATACCTTTTCGCCATTTCCTGATGTGAATCCTTCTGGTTGTGTCACATACACATCCTCGGTAAGATTTCCATTAAGGAAAGCTGTCTTCACATCCATTTGCCAAATCTCATAATCATAATGAGCTGCAATGGCTAAAAATATTCTTATAGACTTAAGCATCGCAACAGGAGAAAAAGTTTTGTCATAGTCAATACCTTCTTTTTGACGATAACCTTTTGCTACTAAGCAAGCTTTATAGGTAACTATATTACCTTCCATGCCAGTCTTCTTTTCGAAGACCCATTTGCACCCTATGGGTTTTATCCCTTCAGGTGGTTGAGTTAAAGTCCATAATTTATTCTCATACATGGAATCCATTTCAGACTGCATAGCCTTAAGCCATAAATCACGTTCTGAACTGTTCAAAACTTCTTGATAGCTTGTAGGCTCATTTTCCTCTACTACAGTTATGCCTCTATCCGAATTAATGTGAAATCCATATCTCACAGGGATAGAATGCATCCTAGTAGATCTTCTAGGATTTTGTGTATAATCAGGTTCAACTGTAGTCTCATCATTATGAAATTCAGTTTCGGGTTCAATCGGTTGATCATCTTCTATTTGTGGGTCTTGAACTTCACCAAGTTCAATTTTACTCCCACTGTCCTCTCGTAGGAGAAATTCTCTTTCCAAGAAGACAGCATGCCTTGAAACAAACACCTTTTGTTCTAAGCGATGATAGAAATAATATCCAAATGTTTCTTTTGGATATCCCACAAATAAACATTTGTCAGACTTAACATCCAGTTTGTCTGATATTGTCCTCTTCACATAAGTAGGACAACCCCATACTTTCATATGAGAAAGTGTGGGTTTCTTGTTATTCCACATCTCATATGGAGTAACATCAACCGATTTGCTAGGAACTCTGTTTAACACATAAACAGCAGTTTCTAGTGCATATCCCCAAAAGGACTTAGGCAAGTCCACTCGGCTCATCATTGATCTAACCATATCTAATAGTGTTCGATTTCTCCATTCAGATACACCATTGTGTTGTGGTGTATATGGAGGAGTCCACTGAGATAAAATCCCATTATCTCTAAGATAATCCTAAAACTCTTGACTTAGGTATTCTCCACCTCGATCTGATCTAAGTGTTTTAATACTTTTGCCAAGTTGTTTCTCTACTTCATTTCTGAATTCTTTGAACTTTTCAAATGCTTCAGACTTATATTTCATTAGATAGATGTATTTAAACCTGGAATAATCATCTATGAAAGTAATGAAGTAGGAGTAACCTCCTCTGGCATGTGTAGTCATTGGACCACATACATCTGAATGTTTTAAGTCCAAAACCATTTTAGCTTGTTCTCCTTTACCAATAAAGGGAGCTTTTGTCATTTTTCCCAATAAACAAGATTCGCATGTATCAAATGATTCATAATCAAATGATCCCAAATCACCTGACTTGTGGAATTTGGTCATGCATTTTTCATTTATATGGCCGAAACGACAATGCCATAAGTATGAGGTATTTAGATTATCATGTTTCATTCTCTTGGTATCCACATTATGTACTTCTTTAATTAAATCAAGAACAAATATACTATTCTCAATGATAGCTTTTGCATAAAACATATTGTTCTTAAAAATGTAACAACATTTGTCCTTTAAAGAAATATCATAATCGTTCATCAAACAACTGAAAGAAATAATACTTTTGGACAAAGCTAGAACATAATAACAATTATATAATTCCAGTACTAATCCACTAGGAAGAGGCAAATAGTAAGTCCCCACAACTGTTGTAGAGATGTTCTGTCCAGTAGCTAACTGCAAACATATCACTGCCTTTCCAACTCTTCTAAAGCTTCAAAGCCCCTGTAGATCATTACATAAATGAGATCCACATCCGGTATCTAATACCGAAGATTGTTTTGAAGCAATAGAATAAGTATTAATTTCAATCATATGAATACTTGAAGTAGAAGCATCAGCTTGCTTCTTCTCCTTGAGAGAATCTAGATAGGCCTTGCAGTTACGCTTCCAATGACCATCCTTTCCACAATGGAAGCAAGTTCCTTTGGGATTCTCTTTCTTGGCAACCTTCTTCTTGGAGATCCCACCATTCTGTGGCTGTGCCTTGGTTATCTTCTTCTTCTTCTGCTTCTTGCCTTTAGCAGAAGTGACAACCATGACACTTTTTGGATCCTTCTTAAATGATCCATCAGCTGTCTTGAGCATATTGATTAACTCAGGAATGGATACTTGGATCTTTTTCATGTTGAAGTTAAGCACGAAAGGTGCATAACTTGGAGCCAACGAGTACAAGATTAAATCTATGTATAGATCATTATCCATAACATAGCCAATTCTACTCAAATCCTCAATATACCTATACATCTTCAATGCATGAGTAGCAGCTGAAGTGCCTTCCACCATTTTGCTGCTAAATAGAGCTCGAGCAATCTCATATTGCTCAGTTCTAGCCTATGAAGAATAAAGCTCCTCTAGATGCAAAACGATGGTTCTAGCATCCATCATTTCATGTTGCTTCTGAAGCTCCGAGGACATAGCCCCCAGCATCAGACATGCTGCTGCTTCACTATCCTTCATGTATTTTCGATAAATGCCTTTGATCTCATCAATGGCATCATCTGATGGAAGTGGTGGTGGATCTTTATCCAAGACATTGTGGATCTTTTCAGCTCTGAGAACAATTCTCACTTGCCTGATCCAGTCAGAATAGTTGTTGCCAACGAGCTTGTTATCCAAGATTGATCGTATATTAATGTTTGATGTGCTCATGATGATGACCTATATGTGAAAAAGAAAAGATATGAGAGTATGTTCATATATATGTATACATTAATAAGTTCTTTAATTAATCCATTTACTCCCACTATTTTATTGCGAATTAATAGCCCTCACTATATAATCCGAGAAAACCCGATGGTTTTCTTAGTGGGCCAATATCCAATCCTTGATATGTAATTTGACCTTGACTGTGGTCAACAAGCCAAATTCTATACCCTTGAAAGGTAGGTATCTCTATACCAATTGTGTCTCTACACAACTATTGGATCATTAGGTTATCAACTCTTGATGCATGCATATCATATATGCATTCCCTAATCTTGCCTCTAGAACCATTAGCCTTGACTATGGTCAACAAACTAATGGGCTAGCTAAGATGACCCATTTAATTAGATTTGAACATATTCGATATAATGTGAGCTTGACTGTGGTCAACAACCCACACTATAAAGAACTCTGGTTCTCCTCAAATTAATGGAAGGCTTATACACCTTAGTATTTGTTTGAGGGTTTTAGTTAATTAAGTCTCATCATACATGGTTGGCATACATTGGTATGCATCCTATATCTATCACATAAATATAAGCATACAAATATGGTATAGTTATGGACTTTACTACATTGATTTCTCCGAGCCAAAAGGAAAATCAAAAGGTCATACCTAGGTAGTATGCATGATTCAAACAAGAAAATAATTACATTATCTTCAAGCTTGTTGGATCTCCATCCGGCCCATCTTGCTCCTTGATATTGGTCTCCATCTCTATTTCTAATTCTAATCTAAGTAATCTAATTACATATTACAACTTGAAAAGAAATACAAACCAAAAACAAGTGGCCGGGACATGAAAGTCCTCATTGGGCCAAAACATGCATTATGCTCAATCACATTGGGCTTTGTCCATAACTAACCATCATGCCAATCATACACCCTTATATGCCTTTCTAATGCATAAAGAAATGGATTACTAACTTTGTTTCAACCTTTGAAACTATATTTTGAGTTATTTTAATGATGTGATCAAATTAGGAAACTTTTTCCATTTTGGAAACTTTCATTTTAGGAAATCTTTTTGCATGCATGTGTTCTTGCCTTAATAATCAATCCAATTGATTATTAATTAAATATAAATTGATTATTTAATTAATTAATCATATTAAATAATTAAAAGAATCAATTTTGGACTTAAAACCAAGGGTGGGCCGAAACCCATAAAAGTAAACCCTAAATGTGTTCACACACAAACTGGTTTTATGTCTTTTGGACCATTTGGAATGAGCCAAGCCCACTCCAGCCCTTAAAACCCATTAATAAACTTAATTAATGTTTATAATTTTTAATTTAAATTAGCTCCTTGGGCCCACCAAATCATTCACTAATTTAAACCAAGTCTGTAAACATAATGAAGCCCATTAAGTGGTTTTAATAAATTAAAATTAATCAAATTAATTTAAGGCCCATTTCAATTAATCCAATTAATTAAAAACACTTTAATATATCATATATATAAGATTTAGAAGATCAAAAGTCGTTCTAACCAAGAACACATCAAGAACACACGAAGAACACCAATTTATCCAAGTTTTCGACTAAACTAGTTTTCATGCAAAACTTGTTCGATTTTAATTCCGTTCGATCCTACGGCTTAATATCCCATATTAAACACATAAAATATCATCTAAATGATGTTTTAATGGATCCATAAGAAATTAAATTAGAACAGCCCCTTAAATCACCTAGGGTTTCACGCCAAACCTTAATCACAATCATTCAAAAGTTTCGTTTTTGTTTCCACCAAATTTATTTGATCACACATATAACTAGAAATCAATATTTCTCATTCATGAACAATCAAATCCAATATTGTAAAGTTCATGAAATAAATAACTCAAAACAAAATAAAACTTATTCCGCAGAAAAATATAGAATTGTATATCCATGGCAAAACTGTGGCTCTGATACCATGTTGGATTTTAACGGTTACATGCATCACATACGTGAGCGGAATTTTATAATTTTTTAACCATTAGATCTGATCTTGCCATGAATACACAATATAACTATATGAGAATAAGAAAAATCACCTTTAATTTTTGTTGAACAGATGATTTTACTTCGCACCGGGTTGCCGCAAACCACATTGTCCAAAATCGAATACCTCCAATGAGTAATCCACACTAGAGAGGGATAAATTGAACTAAAAAATTGGTGTTTAACTAGGGCTGGCCGAAATTCCTAAGAGATAGCTTAGGAGTTGGAGCAAAAGGGAGAGAGAGATTAAGAGAAAAGACTTTCTTTTTGTTTTAATCACTTAACCCTAATTCTCATTAGTTGGCCTTTTATAGTTAGGTTAAAATTCCAACTCCTTAATGATATTGGGCTCTTCAAAATTGTTGGAGAATTATTAATTGGGCCTCTGGAATTAATTATAATAATTAGGGCTTAATTAAATCCAATTTAAACCTTTTCATAAAAGTCTATGCACAAAACCCACAAACTAGGCCCTATGTGCAACTAATTGGATTTAAATACCCAAATGGATTCCAAATCAAATATGTGGATTCCATAACACTTATTTAACATATATAAATTAATTTGGTCCATTAAATAGGCCATTAAGGCCTTCTGTTCTGAGGTAGGCGTGTGGCCCTTACAGTAGGGCTTTCGCCAACTGCTTCATTCCTCTGGCCCTTAATAATTGCTCCAATGGACTTATTAATTATTATACCAGTCATATAACACTTATAGTAGTCCTACAACACTTATAAGACAATAATAATTAAGCATGAAATACATTATTTCAATTAGGTCCAATTTTGCAGAACATTTCTCAAAAGTTCCGCGGACAATTTTATTTGATCATAATTAATTAAACTCTTTAATTAATTATTATCATATTCTCTTCTCTACCTTCATAATAATATCAAATATTCTTATCCTTGTCATTTTACTATTTTACCCTTTTCTCTATATGTGTGTGACCCATTGGGTTCCTGTCCATGTTGGCAGTATAATATGTAATTGTGAGTTCTATTCAAAACTCACATGATTTAAACTCCTTTAAATCATTTTATCAATCTCTATTGATACTTTGATACATCATTATACAAGTCATGATTGGCCTCTAGCTAGGCATCATGACTACCCAAATGTCAGGAAAGTCATATGGTTTGACTGTACCCTTCCATAGAAATAGTTACCGTGCAATTACTCCTTTCCCCAGTCTTATCTCAATTAGATTCTGAGTATAAATTTCTGTCAACTCATATAAATCTAATTATGTATGTTCTAGTAATTTAACCATTGTTCCTAAAATGTCCTTCATGGATCTCCATCCATCTTCGCATATTACTCTGGTAAGAGATTCTCTAAACATGGCAATTATAGAATCATGCGAGATTACTTCCCTTGTTAAATCTGGGATGGTGAATCCTTTGTCAATCACTCAACTATCTTCAAGTAGGTCATGATATACCCAATCTCCTAACTATGTTCACTCCCAGTTAGAAGTAATCAGTTATGGAGTCAAAGTATACCACTTGCTACTTAAGATAACTTTGGTGATCTCAAGTCTAAGGATACTTGCACAACCACTATGAAGAGATTCCTCACTAACATAGATTTAATATCCATATGAGGATTCTCTATGCAGGTCTTCAATGAACTTGTTCTTCTAACAAGCATCCACATGTTAGCTTTGACTATCTTCCATAATCACAGTTATGAGAACCACTGCTTGAACCATTCAAGAAGCATAACATGTGCTAGTCTGTCCAAATTAACAATGTCCTATCTTGTTAATTCTATGACTAGGGATATTTAGATATTAAAACATTTGCATGCAATAGACATCTCACATCATGAACACTTTTATGATTGCCTTTGCACTATGTTTATAATATCTCGGACTTCATTTATTAACTTAAGATTTACAAACTCATGTATTTAAACACAGCATTAATAAATGAATGATGCCTTTTATTAAGAATATAAATATCATTCATATGAAAAACATCCCTATTATATGGGCTATAGGGCATACTCTCTAACAGCACATGGTTGTAAGACCTTGAAACAAATGAGACTTCATTCCAAATATCCCTAGTCAGTCATTATTATGGGAATAACAAATGAATTAAGACTAGTATGCATTTTGATAAGATGAGTTCTTTCTTATAGATCATTAGGACAAGAGTGTCAATCAGAGATCATAGATACATGTTAAGAACATGGTATTTGGATTCTATCCGTTCATGAGAACACTACATGGTACAAGTTATAAGTGTTCCTTATATGCAAGTTTTGTATCGAGGTTCTTAGACCTAAAATCTCTATGAAACTCTTTATGAATTACTGTGCACTTTGACATACACCTAATGTGCTCATAACAGAGTGACAAGTATGGGTATGCTTGGGTATACATTGATTCATTTTAGAGAGCACGAGAGAAGTGAAGGGATTACCCCTCTCGAAAAGAGATAAAATATCATCGGCCACTTGATCAGTGAACTGAGAGGTGTATGGCCATACCGAGATGAAATAATGAGTAATCATTATTTATCTGAGAGTTCAGTGTCACTGGAATATCAAGAAAGGAATTAATATATATAAGGATGACTAGTTCCATGCCTTATATTAATTCTAATATTTATGGGTAAGGGACTATGCAAAATTGCATTAGGTCGCTAAATGCCATTTGCATTTTCATTTAATTTGGAATGCTTTAATATCTTGCTAGAGAATATATATAGCCTTTGAATTAATTCATTAATTCATTGCCAATATTAAATGGACCTAAAGGATCTCACACAAAGCATTGGGCTTAAAATATTTAAATAAGTATAGGGCATTAATTTGGGCTTTTAATTAAAGTCAAATTAATGTATGTAATGGGTATTAAAATTGTTAAATGGACCTTGGTCCATTAGAGAGCGAGATTCGGCCCACAAAAGTTTAATTTCAATTAATTAATTATCCTGTATTAATTTGAACTAAAATAATTTGAACTAAAATAATACACTTAAAAAGGAGATAATGTGACCGAAATTGTAAGATGAAAATCAAGGGAATTTCGGCACATGTATATTTCTAAAATTAGGTGATTTATTTTGATTAAATGTCTTATATTTATTTCAAATTAATTCAAAATAGTTTGAATCAATATATTTTACTTATTTTAAGGAAGTGATACAGAATGAATTTAATACCTAAAAGGATAGTAAATCTTAGCATTATCACTAAACAAGATAAGTGATATATTGTGAATAAATAAAATAAGAAAACCCTAGGCGTGAACTCTCTCTCACACAGTCTAGGCCGAATTTCACAAGGAGAAAGGATTTTTCCTTGTTTTTCTCATGTTCTTGGGCAGCAATAGCAACTAAAAGGAACTACAAGATCAGATCTTGTAGCTTCAATCCATCATCATTGCAAAATACTTAAACGTAGAGCTAGCACTCTCGATTTTAAGCCGTCATTGCAATTGTGTGTGTGAACATAGAGAGAAGTGGCGTAAAGGATGTTCCTTTGGCATTGGTGGTGAAGATCTAAGGCAAATAAATCCTTATTGGTTGCTGGTCATCATCAAAATCAAATCTTGAAGTGCATCTAAAGTTGTAAGTTTTAAAACCCTAAAATTGCATGTTTTCGATTCTTGCTTATGGATTGAGGGACATGTATGATCGATTTTATTATTTTTCTGCTGCATGATAATCATATAAATGCCATGTCATATTCCATCAAACGGATGTGAAGACAACTTTCCTAAATGGAAATCTGACTAAGGATGTGTTTATGACACAACCAGAAGGGTTCACATTAGGAGATGGCAAAAATGTATGCAAGCTTCAAAGATCCATTTATGGATTGAAGCAAGCCTCTAGGAGCTGGAACATACGCTTCAATGAGACAATTAAGGAGTTTGGTTTCTCATAGAATGAAGATGAACCTTGTGTGTATAAAAGGGTCAGTGGAAGTGCAATTGTCTTCCTAGTTCTATATGTGGATGACATAATAATCATGGGAAACGACATTTCTCTTCTCCAATCTGTTAAAATATAGTTATCCAAGCAATTCTCCATAAAAGCCTTAGAGAAGAAACCTATATTATGGGAATAAGGATCTATAGAGATAGGTCCAATAGGTTGCTACGTCTTTTTCAAAATATATATATAGATAAAGTATTGAAGAGATTCGATATGGATCTCTCTAAGAAAGGGTTTATACCCATGGTGCATGGGAAACGGCTTTCTAAGTCTATGTGTCCATAGATACTAGAGGATAGAGAGAGCATGAATAAAATACCATATACATATCTGCAATTGGTTCTATCATGTATGCTATGTTATGTGCACGTCAAGATGTAGCATTTGCTTTGAGTGTTACAAATAGATTCCAATCCAATTTTAGAGAGGAACACTGGGCAGCTGTCAAGAATATCCTTAAGTATTTGAGAAGTGTTAGAGAGTATGCCCTAGAGCCCATGTAATAGGGATGTTTTTCATATGTATGAAATTTATATTCTTAATAAAAGGCATCACTCATTTATTAATGCTGTGTTTGAATACATGAGTTTGTAAATCTTAAATTAATAAATGAAGTCCTAGATATCATAAACACAGTGCAAAGGCAATCATGAAGGTGTTCATGATGTGAGATGTCTATTGCATGCAAATATGTTAATATCTAAATATCCCTAGTCATAGAATTAACAAGATAGGACATTGTTAATTCGGACAGACTAGCACATGTTATGCTTCTTGAATGGTTCAAGCAATGGTTCTCATTATTGTGATTATGGATGATAATCAAAGCTAACATGTGGATGCTTGTTAGAGGAACAAGTTCATTGGAGACCTTCAAAGAGAATCCTCATATGGATATTAAATCTAGGTCAGTGAGGAATCTCTTCATAGCGGTTGTGCAAGTATCCTTAGACTTGAGATCACCAAAGTTATCTTAAGTAGCAAGTGGTATACTTTGACTCCATAACTGATTACTTCCAACTGGGAGTGAACATAGTTAGGAGATTGGGTATATCATGACCTACTTGAAGATAGTTGAGTGATTGACAAAGGATTCACCATCCCAGATTTAACAAGGGAAGTTATCTCGCATGATTCTATAATTGCCTTGTTCAGAGAATCTCTGGCCAGAGTAATATGCCGAGATGGATGGAGATCCATGAAGGGCATTTTAGGAACAATGGTTAAATTAATAGAACATACATAATTAGATTTATATGAGTTGACAGAAATCCATACTCAGAATCTAATTGAGATAAGAGTGGTGAAAGGAGTAATTGCACGGTAACTGTTTCTATGGAAGGGTACAGTCAAACCACATGACTTTCCTGACATTTGGGTAGTCATGATGCCTAGCTAGAGGCCAATCATGACTTGTATAATGATGTATCAAAATATCAATAGAGATTGATAAAATGATTTAAAGGAGTTTAAATCATGTGAGTTTTGAATAGAACTCACAATTACATATTATACTGCCAACATGGACAGGAACCCAATAGGTTACACACATATAGAGAAAAGGGTAAAATGGTAAAATGACAAGGATAATAATATTTGATATTATTATAAAGGTAGAGAGGAGAATATGATAATAATTAATTAAAGAGTTTAATTAATGATGATCAAATAAAATTGTCCGCGGAACTTTTGAGAAATATTCTGTAAATTGGACCTAAATGAAATAATGTATTTCATGATTAATTATTATTTTCTTATAAGTATTATAAGACTACTATAAGTGGTATAGGACTGATATAATAATTAATAGGACCATTGGAGAAATTATAAAGGGCCAAAGGAATGAAGAAGTTGGAGGAAGCCCTCCAGAAGAGGGCTACACGCCAACTCCATACAGAAGGGCTTAGAGGGCTTTTTCTTGGACCAAATTAATTTATATATGTTACATAAGTGTTATGGAACTCACATATTTAATTTGGTTGGATTTGGAATCCATTTGGGTATTTAAATCCAATTAAATGCACAAAGGGCCTAGTTTGTGGATTTTGTGCATGGTCTTTTATGAAAAGTTTTAATTTGGATTTAATTAAGCCCAAATGATTATAATTAATTCCAGAGGCCCAATTAATAATTCTCCAGCAATTTTAAAGAGCCCAATCTCATTAAGGAGTTGGAATTTTAACCTAACTATAAAAGGCCAACTAATGAGAATTAGGGTTAAGTGATTAAAACAAAAGGAAAGTCTTTTTCTCTTAATTCTCTCTCCCTTTTGCGCCACTTCCATTGCTAGCCTCTTGGATTTCGGCCAGCCCTAGTTGAACACCAATTTGTTGGTTCAATTTACCCCTCTCCAGTGTGGATTACTCATTGGAGGTGTTCGATTTTGGACACTGTGGTTTGTGACAACCGGTGCGAAGTAAAATCAACTGTTCAACAAAAATCAAAGGTGATTTTTCTTATTCTCATATAGTTATATTGTGTATTCATGGCAAGATCAGATCTAATGGTTAAAAATTTTAAAATTCCGCTCATGTATGTGATGCATGTAACCGTTAAAGTCCAACATGGTATCAGAGCCACAGTTTTGCCATGGATATACAATTCTATATTTTTTCTGCGGAATAAGTTTTGTTTTGTTTTGAGTTATTTATTTCATGAACTTTAAAATATTAGATTTGATTGTTCATGAATGAGAAATATTGATTTCTGGTTGTATGTGTGATCAAATAAATTTGGTGGAAACAAAAACGAAATTTTTGAAGCATTATGATTTGGGTTTGGCGTGAAACCCATTAGGGTTTGGCGTGAAACCCTAGGTAATGTAGGGGCTGTTCTAATTTAATTTCTTATGGATCCATTTAAAAATCATTTAGATGATATTTTATGTGTTTAATATGTGATATTAAGCCGTAGGATCGAACGGAATTAAAATCGAACAAGTTTTGCATGAAAACTAGTTTTGTCGAAAAGTTCGATAAATTGGAGTTTCTTCGTGTGTTCTTGATGGTTTCATGGTTAGAACGACTTTTGATCTTCTAAATCTGATATATATGATATATTAAAGTGTTTTTAATTAATTGGATTAATTAAAATGGGCCTTAAATTAATTTGATTAATTTTAACTCATTAAAACCACTTAATGGGCTTAATTATGTTTACGGACTTGATTTAAATTAGTGAATGACTTAGTGGGCCCAAGGAGCTGATTTAAATTAACTATTATAAACATTAATTAAGTTTATTAATGGGTTTTAAGGGCTGGAGTGGGCTTAGCTCATTCCAAAAGGCCCAAATGGTCCAAATGACACAAAACTAGTTTGTGTGTGAACACACTTAGGGTTTTTCTTCTGTGGGTTTCGGCCTACACTTGTTTTAAGCCCAAAATTGATTCTTTTAATTATTTAATATGATTAATTAATTAAATAATCAATTTATAATTAATTAATAATCAATTTGATTGATTATTAAGGCAAGAACACATTCATGCAAAAAGGTTTCCTAAAATGAAAATTTCCAAAATGGAAAAAGTTTCCTAATTTGATCACATCATTAAAATAACTCAAAATATAGTTTCAAAGGTTGAAACAAAGTTAGTAATCCATTTATTTATGCATTAGAAAGGCATATAAGGGTGTATGATTGGCATGATGGATAGTTATGGACAAAGCCCAATGTGATTGAGTATTATGCATGTTTTGGCCCAATGAGGACTTTCATGTCCCGGCCACTTGTTTTTGGTTTGTATTTCATTTCAAATTGTAATATGTAATTAGATTACTTAGTTTAGAATTAGAAATAAAGATGGAGACCATTTTCAAGGAGCAAGATGGGCCGGATGGAGATCCAACAAGCTTGAAGATAATGTAATTATTTTTCTTGTTTGAATCATGCATACTACCTAGGTGTGACCTTTTGATTTCTCTCTTGGCTCGGGGAAATCAATGTAGTGAAGTCCATAACTATACCATATTTGTATGCTTATATTTATGTGATAGATATAGGATGCATACCAATGTATGCCAACCATGTATGATGAGACTTAATTAACTAAAACCCTCAAACAAATACTAAGGTATATAAGCCTTCCATTAATTTGAGGAGAATCAGAGTTCTTTATAGTGTGGGTTGTTGAGCACAGTCAAGCTCACATTATATCGAATATGTTCAAATCTAATTAAATGGGTCATCTTAGCTAGCCCATTAGTTTGTTGACCACAGTCAAGGTTAATGGTTCTAGAGGCAAGATTAGGGAATGCATATATGATATGCATGCATCAAGAGTTGATAACCTAATGATCCAATAGTTGTGTAGAGACACAATTGGTATATGGATACCTACCTTTCAAGGGTATGGAATTTGGCTTGTTGACCACAGTCAAGGTCAAATTACATATCAAGGATTGGATATTGGCCCACTAAGAAAACCATCGGGTTTTCTCGAATTATATAGTGAGGGTTATTAATTCGCAATAAAATAGTGGGAGTAAATGGATTAATTAAAGACCTTATTAATGCATACATATATATGAACATACTCTCATATCTTTTCTTTTTCACATCTAGGTCATCATCATGAGCACATCAAACATTAATATACGATCAATTTTGGATAACAAGCTGGTTGGCAACAACTATTCTGACTGGATCAGGCAAGTGAGAATTGTTCTCAGGGCTGAAAAGATCCATTATGTCTTGGATAAAGATCCACCACCACTTCCATCAGATGATGCCATTGATGAGATCAAAGGCATTTATCGAAAATACATGGAGGATAGTGAAGCAGCAGCATGTCTGATGCTGGGTGCTATGTCCTCGGAGCTTCAGAAGCAACATGAAATGATGGATGCTAGAACCATCGTTTTGCATCTAGAGGAGCTCTATTCTTCTCAGGCTAGAACTGAGCAATATGAGATTGCTCGAGCTCTATTTAGCTGCAAAATGGTGGAAGGCACTTCAGCTGCTACTCATGCATTGAAGATATATGGGTATATTGAGCATTTGAGTAGACTTGGCTATGTTATGGATAATGATCTATACATAGATTTAATCTTGTACTCGTTGGCTCCAAGTTATGCACCTTTTGTGCTTAACTTCAACATGAACAAGATCCAAGTATCCATTCCTGAGTTAATCAACATGCTCAAGACAGCTGATGGATCATTTAAGAAAGATCCAAAAAGTGTCATGGTTGTCACTTCTGCTAAAGGCAAGAAGCAGAAGAAGAAGAAGATAACCAAGGCGCAGCCAAAGAATGGTGGGATCTCCAAGAAGAAGGTTGCCAAGAAAGAGAATCCCAAAGGAACTTGCTTCCATTGTGGAAAAGATGGTCATTGGAAGCGTAACTGCAAGGCCTATCTAGATTCTCTTAAGGAGAAGAAGCAAGCTGTTGCATCTACTTCAGGTATTCATATGATTGAAATTAATACTTATTCTATTGCTTCAAAACAATCTTGGGTATTAGATACCGGATGTGGATCTCATTTATGTGATGATCTACAGGGGCTTAGAAGCTTTAGAAGAGTTGGAAGGCAGAGATATGTTTGCAGTCAGCTACTGGACAGAACATCTCTACAATAGTTGTAGGGACTTACTATTTGCCTCTTCCTAGTGGATTAGTACTGGAATTAAATAATTGTTATTATGTTCCAGCCTTATCCAAAAGTATTATTTCTTTCAGTCATTTGATGAACGATTATGATATTTCTTTGAAGGACAAATGTTGTTACATTTTTAAGAACAATATATTTTATGCAAAAGCTATAATTGAGAATGGTATATTTGTTCTTGATTTAATTAAAGAAGTACATAATGTGAATACCAAGAGAATGAAACATGATAATCTTAATACCTCATACTTATGGCATTGTCGTTTAGGCCATATAAATGAAAAACGCATGACCAAGTTACACAAGTCAGGTGATTTGGGATCATTTGATTATGAATCATTTGATACATGCGAATCTTGTTTATTGGGAAAAATGACAAAAGCTCCCTTTATTGGTAAAGGAGAACGAGCTAAAATGGTTTTGGACTTAATACATTCAGATGTATGTGGTCCAATGACTACACATGCCAGAGGAGGTTACTCCTACTTCATTACTTTCATAGATGATTATTCCAGGTTTGGATACATCTATCTAATGAAATATAAGTCTAAAGCATTTGAAAAGTTCAAAGAATTCAGAAATGAAGTAGAGAAACAACTTGGCAAAAGTATTAAAACACTTAGATCAGATCGAGGTGGAGAATACTTAAGTCAAGAGTTTCAGGATTATCTTAGAGATAATGGGATTTTATCTCAATGAACTCCTCCATATACACCATAAAACAATGGTGTATCCGAAAGGAGGAATCGAACACTATTAGATATGGTTCGATCAATGATGAGCCGAGCGGACTTGCCTAAGTCCTTTTGGGGATATGCACTAGAAACTGCTGTTTATGTGTTAAATAGAGTTCCTAGTAAATCGGTTGATGTTACTCCATATGAGATGTGGAATAACAAGAAACCCACGCTTTCTCATATGAAAGTATGGGGTTGTCCTACTTATGTGAAGAGGACAATGTCAGACAAACTGGATGTTAAGTCTGACAAATGTTTATTTGTGGGATATCCAAAAGAAACGTTTGGATATTATTTCTATCATCCCTTAGAACAAAAGGTGTTTGTTTCAAGGCATGCTGTCTTCTTGGAAAAAGAGTTTCTCCTACGAGAAGACAGTGGGAGTAAAATTGAACTTGGTGAAGTTCAGGACCCACAAATAGAAGTAGATCAACCGATTGAACCCGAAACTGAATTTCATAATGATGAGATTACAGTTGAACCTGATTATACACAAAATCCTAGAAGATCTACTAGGATGCGTTCTATCCCTCTGAGATATGGATTTCACGTTGATTCGGATAGAGGCATAACTGTAGTAGAGGACAATGAGCCTATAAGCTATCAAAAAGTTTTGAACAGTTCAGAACGTGATTTATGGCTTAAGGCTATGCAGTCCGAAATGGACTCCATGTATGAGAATAAAGTATGGACTTTAACTCAACCACCTGAAGGGATAAAGCCTATAGGGTGCAAATGGGTCTTCAAAAAGAAGACTGACATGGAAGGTAATATAGTTACCTATAAAGCTCGCTTAGTAGCAAAAGGTTATCGTCAAAAAGAAGGTATTGACTATGACGAAACTTTTTCTCCTGTAGCGATGCTTAAGTCTATAAGAATACTTTTAGCCATTGCAGCTCATTATGATTATGAGATTTGGCAAATGGATGTGAAGACAGCTTTCCTTAATGGAAATCTTTCTGAGGATGTGTATATGACACAACCAGAAGGATTCACATCTGGAAATGGCGAAAAGGTATGCAAGCTTCAAAGATCCATTTATGGATTGAAGCAAGCCTCTAGGAGCTGGAACATACGATTCAATGAGACAATAAAAGAGTTTGGTTTCTCACAGAATGAAGATGAACCTTGTGTGTATAAAAGGGTCAGTGGGAGTGCAATTGTCTTTCTAGTTCTATATGTAGATGACATATTGATCATGGGAAATGACATTTCTCTTCTCCAATCTGTTAAAATATGGTTATCCAAGCAATTCTCCATGAAAGACCTTGGAGAAGCATCCTATATTCTGGGAATAAGGATCTATAGAGATAGATCCAATAGGTTGCTAGGTCTTTCTCAGAGTACATATATAGATAAAGTATTGAAGAGGTTCAATATGGATCTCTCTAAGAAAGGGTTTATACCTGTGGTGCATGGGAAACACCTTTCTAAGTCTATGTGTCCACAGACACTGGAGGATAGAGAGAGCATGAATAGAATACCATATGCATCTGCAATTGGTTCTATCATGTATGCTATGTTATGTACACGTCCAGATGTAGCATTTGCTTTGAGTGTCACAAGAAGATTCCAATCTAATTTTGGAGAGGAACATTGGGCAGCTGTCAAGAATATTCTTAAGTACTTGAGAAGGACTAAGGATATATTCTTGGTATATGGAGAGGGCAGTTTGGAAGTAAACGGGTATACAGATGCCAGCTTCCAATCTGACAAAGATGATTGTAAATCACAATCTGGTTATGTGTTCATAATGGGAGGAGGAGCAGTTAGTTGGAAAAGTTCCAAATAAGAAACAACTGCTGATTCCACGACAGAAGCTGAGTACATTGCTGCTTCAGAAGCAGCCAAAGAAGCAGTCTGGATCAAAAAGTTCATAACCGAACTAGGAGTGGTGCCTAGCATTGTTGATCCGATTCCTTTATATTGTGACAACAATGGAGCCATTGCGCAAGCAAAGGAACCACGGTCTCATCAGCGATCCAAGCATGTTCTCAGACGCTACCATCTCATAAGGGAAATAGTAGCTAGAAATGATGTGAAAATAGAAAGGGTTCCCACAGATGACAATGTGGCGGATCCCCTCACTAAAGCACTTTCCCAGATAAAGCATGATCACCATATAAATAGCATGGGTCTGAGACATATGAGTGATTGGCTCTAGTGCAAGTGGGAGATTGTTAGAGAGTATGCCCTAGAGCCCATGTAATAGGGATGTTTTTCATATGTATGAAATTTATATTCTTAATAAAAGGCATCATTCATTTATTAATGCTGTGTTTGAATACATGAGTTTGTAAATCTTAAATTAATAAATGAAGTCCTAGATATTATAAACACAGTGCAAAGACAATCATGAAGGTGTTCATGATGTGAGATGTCTATTGCATGCAAATATGTTAATATCTAAATATCCCAAGTCATAGAATTAACAAGATAGGACATTGTTAATTCGGACAGACTAGCACATGTTATACTTCTTGAATGGTTCAAGCAATGGTTCTCATAATTGTGATTATGGATCATAATCAAAGCTAACATGTGGATGCTTGTTATAGGAACAAGTTCATTGGAGACCTGCAAAGAGAATCCTCATATGGATATTAAATCTAGGTCAGTGAGGAATCTCTTCATAGCGGTTGTGCAAGTATCCTTGGACTTGAGATCACCAAAGTTATCTTAAGTAGCAAGTGGTATACTTTGCCTCCATAACTGATTACTTCCAACTGGGAGTGAACATAGTTAGGAGATTGGGTATATCATGACCTACTTGAAGATAGTTGAGTGATTGACAAAGGATTCACCATCCCAGATTTAACAAGGGAAGTTATCTCGCATGATTCTATAATTGCCTTGTTCAGAGAATCTCTGGCCAGAGTAATATGCCGAGATGGATGGAGATCCATGAAGGGCATTTTAGGAACAATGGTTAAATTAATAGAACATACATAATTAGATTTATATGAGTTGACAGAAATCCATACTCAGAATCTAATTGAGATAAGAGTGGTGAAAGGAGTAATTGCACGGTAACTGTTTCTATGGAAGGGTACAGTTAAACCACATGACTTTCCTGACATTTGGGTAGTCATGATGCCTAGCTAGAGGCCAATCATGACTTGTATAATGATGTATCAAAATATCAATAGAGATTGATAAAATGATTTAAAGGAGTTTAAATCATGTGAGTTTTGAATAGAACTCACAATTACATATTATACTGCCAACATGGACAGGAACCCAATAGGTCACACACATATAGAGAAAAGGGTAAAATGGCAAAATGACAAGGATAATAATATTTGATATTATTATAAAGGTAGAGAGGAGAATATGATAATAATTAATTAAAGAGTTTAATTAATTATGATCAAATAAAATTGTCCGCGGAACTTTTGAGAAATGTTCTGTAAATTGGACCTAAATGAAATAATGTATTTCATGATTAATTATTATTATCTTATAAGTGTTATAAGACTACTATAAGTGTTATAGGACTGATATAATAATTAATAGGACCATTGGAGAAATTATAAAGGGCCAAAGGAATGAAGAAGTTGGAGGAAGCCCTCCAGAAGAGGGCTACACGCCAACTCCATACAGAAGGGCTTAGAGGGCTTTTTCTTGGACCAAATTAATTTATATATGTTACATAAGTGTTATGGAACTCACATATTTAATTTGGTTGGATTTGGAATCCATTTGGGTATTTAAATCCAATTAAATGCACAAAGGGCCTAGTTTGTGGATTTTGTGCATGGTCTTTTATGAAAAGTTTTAATTTGGATTTAATTAAGCCCAAATGATTATAATTAATTCCAGAGGCCCAATTAATAATTCTTCAGCAATTTTAAAGAGCCCAATCTCATTAAGGAGTTGGAATTTTAACCTAACTATAAAAGGCCAACTAATGAGAATTAGGGTTAAGTGATTAAAACAAAAGGAAAGTCTTTTTCTCTTAATTCTCTCTCCCTGCCACTTCCATTGCTAGCCTCTTGGATTTTGGCCAGCCCTAGTTGAACACCAATTTGTTGGTTCAATTTACCCCTCTCTAGTGTGGATTACTCATTGGAGGTGTTCGATTTTGGACACTGTGGTTTGCGACAACCCGGTGCGAAGTAAAATCAACTGTTCAACAAAAATCAAAGGTGATTTTTCTTATTCTCATATAGTTATATTGTGTATTCATGGCAAGATTAGATCTAATGGTTAAAAATTTTAAAATTCCGCTCATGTATGTGATGCATGTAACCGTTAAAGTCCAACAAGAAGGACTAAGGATATATTCTTGGTATATGGAGATGACAGTTTGGAAGTAAATGGGTATACGGATGCCAGCTTCTAATCTAATAAAACTGATTGTAAATCACAATCTAGTTTTGTGTTCATAATGGGAGGAGGGGCAGTTAGATGGAAGAGTTCCAAACAAGAAACAACTGCTGATTCCATTGCTGCTTCGATAGCAGCCAAAGAAGTCGTCTGGATAAAAAAGTTCATATCTTAACTAGGAGTGGTGCATAGCATTATTGATCCAATTCTTTAATATTGTGACAATAATTGAGCCATTGTACAAGCAAAGGAACCACGGTCTCCTCAATGATCCAAGCATGTTCTCAGATGCTACCATCTCATAAGGAAAACAGTAGCTAGAATGATGTGAAAATAGAAAGGGTCCCCACAGATGATATTGTGGTGGATCATCTCACTAAAGCACTTAGATTATTAGAGAGTATACCCTAAAGCCCATGTAATAGGGATGTATTTCATATGTATGAACTCATATTCTTAATAAAAGGCATCATTCATTTATTAATGCTATGTTTAAATACATGAGTTTGTAAATTTTAAATTACTAAATGAAGTCCTAGATATTATAAACACAGTGCAAAGGCAATCATGAAATTGTTGATGATGTGAGATGTCTATTGCATGCAAATGTGATAATATCTAAATATCCCTAGTCATAGAATTAACAAGATAGGACATTGTTAATTTGGACAGACTAGCACATGTTATGCTTCTTGAACAGTTCAAGCAATGGTTCTCATAATTGTGATTATGGAAGATGATCAAAGCTAACATGTGGATGCTTGTTAGAAAAATAAGTTCATTGAAGACCTATAAATAGAATCCTCACATGGATATTAAATTTATGTCAGTGAGGAATCTCTTCATAGCGGTTGTGCAAGTATCTTTAGACTTGAGATCACCCAGGTTATCTTAAGTAGCAAGTGATATACTTTGGCTCTATAACCGTTTACTTCCAACTAGGGGTGAACATTGTTCGGAGGTTTGGTATATCAAGACCTACATGAAGATAGTTGAGTGATTGACAAAGGATTCACCATCCCAGATTTATTAAGGGAAGTTATCTCGTATGATTCTATAATTACCTTGTTCAGAGAATCTCTGGCCATAGTAATATGCCAAGATGGATAGGGATCCATGAAGGGCATTTTGGGAATAATGGTTAAATTAATAGATCATACATAATTAGATTTATATGATTTGATAGAAATCCATACTTAGAATCTAATTGAGATAAGAGTGGTGAAAGGAGTAATTGCACAGTAATTGTTTCTATGGAAGGGTATAGTCAAACCACTTAAATTTCCTGAAATTTGGGTAGTCATGATGCCTAGCTAGAGGCCACTCAAGACTTGTATAATAGTGTATCATAAATGGCAAAAGGTATTGATAAAATGATTTAAAGAAGTTTAAATCATGTGAGTTTTGAATAGAACTCATAATTACATATTATACTGCCAATATGGAAAAGAACCCAATAGGTCACACACATATAAAGCAAAGGATAACATGGTAAAATGATAAGGATAATGATATTTGATATTATTATTGAAGAGAGAAACGAATAATAGAGTAATTAATTAAAAAGTTTAATTAATTATGATCAAGTAAAATTGTTGATATAACTTTTTTGAAATGTTCTGCAAAATGGACTTAATTAAAATATTGTATTTCATAATTAATTATTATTGGAATATAAGTGTTATAGGGCTGATATAATACTTAATAGATCCATTGGAGAAATTAAAAGAGGCCTAGAGAATTGGTTTTAGCACAGAAACCCTCAAGAGGAAGGGTTACACGCCAAACCCATATAGAAGGCCTTAGAGGGCTAATTCTTGGATCAAAATAAATTAAATATATTTCATAAGTGTTAAGGAGCCTACATATTTAATTTGGATGGATTTGGAGTTAATTTCGTTGATCAAATCCAAGTGTGTGCAGAAAGGGCCTAGTTTATGGGTTTTGTGCATAGTCTTTTGTGAAAAGATTTAAATTGGATTTAATTGAGCCCAAATAATTTATTAATAATTCAAGAATCCCATTTAATTTTAGGGTTAAATGAACATTAAGAGAAAAGAAATTCTCTCTCTTTGAAAAACCCTAGCTCCCACTTCCTTGCTAGAATCAAGGGGAATTTGGCCAGCCCTTGTGTTCCATTATTCTTGGTTCATTTAATCCTTCTCTAGTGTGGATTACTAATTGGAGGTGTTTAATTTTGGACACTGTGGTTTGCGACAACCCGGTGAGAAGGAAAATCAAATGTTTAAAAAAATCAAAGGTGATTTTTCTTATTCTCATTCATATTTATATTGTAAATTCATGGCAAGATCAGATCTATTGGTTAAAAATTTTAAATTCCACTTATGCATGTGATGCATGTAACCGATAATTCCCAAAATCTCTGTCATGACTCGCCCTTGTTGTCACGAGTCGTGCACTTTAGTATCTATCATGACTCATCCCTGCTATTATGAGTCATCCTTTTCAGTCTTTGTAACAACTTGTCCATACTGTCATGAGTCATGCCACTCCAGTCTCTATCACCAGTCATCCCAGGTGTCACGACTCGTCCCTCCTCTCTTCTCTTCCCTTTTTTTATGTAGAAGTAATTATAAAATTATCAACTTAAGACTAAATAGCAAACACATGAATATGTATATCAATTATTATTTGTGTGATATAACCTGAAAGTGATTACATGTTTATGCTTTAAGTTATTATGCAAGAGTAAGAAGTTATAGTGATATATATGTGTGTGTATACATACATTCTCAATTATTTGAATTGGTATATAAGCTTTAATGTATGTATGTATGTATGTATGCATGCATGTGTGTGTATATATATATATATATATATATATAAAATTACATTCCAAAAATTGTATGACTATAGGGATAAAATTGTAGCTGCCACAGTTTGACCCCATTTGGGTCTATGGTCATCCCATTGTGACTATATCTCTACCCCATTGGGTCCACAAATTTGATATCTTCAAATATCCATAGGATTGTATACCTATAAGTATTTATATGGCTGATACCTCCATGTATCCATAATTCTCGTTATCCACACTCACATAACTTAGGCAGGCTTTCATAGAAAATAAAAAAAACAAAGGTTTGATAAAGAAGTTGTTAAATAAGGATGTGTTATACATGATTATAATTGCACTATAAGTAATATAGTAGCCTATTTCTCTTTTTGTTGATTATACAATTTTACAATGAAGATGAATACATGTTGTGTATGGTTATCAATGATCACTGTGTGTGGTTGTACACACTATTCTTATTCCCCACTAAGCTATTTGGCTTAGCACGGGTTTTATCCGTGCAGGTACCCAAGTTTAGACTCTTTGTCAGAGGCAAGATCTACAGTGACCAAGCCAATAGTAAGGAGAGTCAAGTATGAAGAATTCATCTTTTGCTTTTGTTTTGTATATTCTTATTTTGTATAAAGTAGATGATTTGTAAAGAGTAAATAGTTGTAAAGCACACTATAGTAAATGGTTATTTTTGCATGTTTTCAACTAGTTGAATAAGTTAATTAAAAAGGCATGCTAACTGATGTAATCATTATGCAAATGAACTATATCTGTGAGTGATTGCATACATGATGGTATATGTACGACAGGATCATCCAGGAAGGTTATAGAGTAGTCTTTACATTTTTATATTAGAGTGCTTAGTTTTAGGTGGTTTTGGCTACTAAGATGTTAGGAACATGCATATATAGACTGTTAGTAGTGTTGGCCTAATGCAAATGCCCCTATTTTATTATAGATAGTTTATCATAGAAGAGTCTAGGGAAGCGGTAGATGAAAGTGCTAAGAGCAATTCACTAGTGAGATCAAACCCTTCTAATCTAGAATCTTTAACCTCAATTCAAGGTGATGTACCCATAGCTGCTATCTCCGGGGAAGCATTGTTGAAACTTTCTCAGGATATGGCTCAAATTTTTAAGAGGATGATGACTCCCAAAGCTCCTATTGTAGAAATTAGGAACATGGAGCAGAGGAATTCTTTGGTACTACATTAGAAGAATAAAAAAAGGCAGAGTTTTGGCTAAAAAAGACTCGATGTGTATTTGACGAGATCCAGTGCCCAGCTAGTTAGAAAGTTACATGCGTTGTGTCCTTACATTAGGGACCCACATATGACTGGTGGAAGCTAGTGTTAATGCAATCCCAATTACCGGATCCTTTCATTTAGGTGTTCTTTGAAGAGGAGTTTAAGAAAAGATATGTTACTAAAGCCTAAAAAGAGGAAAAAATGAGACAATTTCTAAACTTGAAGCAAAGAGGCATGAAAGTAGCTGAATATGAGAAGGAATTTAGCCATCTTAGCAAATATGCACCAAAATCTATGCTAACTGAAGCCTTCATGTGTCGTCAATTTGATGATGGCTTATATGATCGCATTAGAGAGCATTTAATCAGACCTACAACATTTCAGGCAGTGGATTACTATCTACTTGTTCAAGTAGCCATCAGAGTAAAAAAGAATGAAATCACCAAAAGGGAGAGAAAGCAAAGAAGAAGTTTTGTTAGAGGTGGTGCATCTACTGGAATGAGACCTCGAAGTCTATAGGGAGATCAATTAGTGGGATCTTTCAACAATCTTACTACTCATGGTATCAGAGCCAGGTTCAGTATTTTCTAGGCAATATGGGTATAGGATTCTATGGCATGAGATAGTGTTTTGTTGGCCTAATGCAGAAGTTCCTATTTTTTTATAGATTAAAGATGGAGAATTCATCTAAGGATGCTATAGAAGAATCGATTGAAATTAATTTGCCAGTTATATCAAATCCTTCTAACCTATTGACTTCATCCTCTTTTCGATATGAAATTTTTTTGGCTATTCCTAGAGAAGCCTTGTTAAAAATTTTTTAGGATATGGCTCAAATTCTGTAAAGAATGAAAATGCCAAAAACTCCAATATCTAAGATTAGGAAGCATGGGGCACAAGAATTTTTGGGCACTAATTTGGAATAATCTGAAGAAGCTGAGTTCTAGTTTGAAAAGCTGAAGAAAATATTTGATGAAATTAATTGTCTTGTTGGTCACAAAGTATCTTGTGTGAAAATAACCTCAACAACCTGACCCACTTACTTAGGAATTCTTTGAGGAGGAGTTCAGAAAGAAATATGTTACTAAGGCTTACAAGGAGGAGAAATTGAAGCATTTTTTGAATTTGATACAAAAAGCTTTATTTGTGGTCGAGTATGAAAAAGAATTTAGCCGTTTGTGCAAATATGTTCCTAAAGAGATGTTAACAGGAGTGTTTAAATTTTGACACTTTGAAGATGGGATGAATGATCAAATCAAAGAAAATTGTTCGGATTTACATCTCTAAATATGGTTGAGTTTAATCAACTGGTTATAACCACCATAAAAGTTGAGAAGCATGAGATAACTAAAAAATAGAGGGAGCAGAAAAGAGGTAGTTCTAGAAGAAGGTCTTCTTCTATGAAAAGATTTAGAGGAGCTCAAGGAGGTCAGCCCGTAGAGTCTATTTTTAGCTCTGCTAACAAAGGAAAGAAATAAAAATCCACTACCAAGTTTATGTTTGAGAGGGAAGCTTCAGGAAGACGAAGTGGGAGTCAAGCACCTGAATGTTTACATTGTTCTAAAAATCACTAGGGTAACTATAGGAAATTGGCTGGAGAATACTTTAGGTGTGGCAGAACTGAGCATTTTATTGCTAATTGTCCTTTGAAATGGGTCCAAGGTTTTAAGGAACAAGGTAGCAGGAAGGCTTCTAATACACCCCCATCTGGTAGAGGCAGAGGTAGAGGAAGGGTTGGGTCAAATCATCATGGATCCCTATCCCAGAATGTGTCAAAATCATTTGATAAACCCTTGACTCAAATGGATTCTAGTTGGGCTTATGCAATGAAAGCTCGGGAATAACAAAATGCTTTGGAAGTTATAATTGTTACTTTTTCTCCTTATAATTTGACATACATGTATTCATTGATCCTGGCTCTCATCATTCTTATATTTGTATTGGGGATTTTGGTAATGATATATCTAAAATACAACAATTAGATTTTGATGTTTGCATGACTAGTCCATTGGGACATAGTGTAATTGTCAATAAGGTATGTAAAGACAATCCTATAGTAGTTTAGGGGAGAGAGTTTTCAATAGACTTGATTGTGTTGCCCTTTCATGAATTTGATGTAATTCTGGGGATGGATTGGTTATCCAAACATCACGCAGTGGTGAATTGTGAAATGAAGTGGTAGTAGAAGGTAATTGTTCTAAGCTAATAACTAATGTTATATCAACAATGCAAGCTAGTTGTTGTCTTAAAAAAGGATGTAAAGCATTTTTAGCTTTAGTCCTTGACTAAAAAAGAGATATAGTGAAACTTGAGAATATACCTATTGTGAATGAATTTCTAGAAGTATTTCATGAGGAATTGCCTAGTCTTCCTCCAGAAAGAGATGTTGAGTTATCTATTGATCTGTTACCTGGTAGAGCCCTGATCTCCAGGGCACCATGTAGAATGGTTCCATTTGAATTAAAAGAGCTAAAGGTTTAATTATAGTAATTGTTAGACAAAGGCTTCATCAAACCTAGTGTGTCACCTTGGGGTGCACTAGTTTTATTTCTTAAGAAAAAGGATGGATCAATGAGGATGTGTATCAATTATAGACAGTTGAATAAAGTGACAATAAAGAACAAATATCCTTTGCCATGAATTGAGGATTTGTTTGATTAGTTGAGTGGTGCTGGTGTGTTTTCAAAGATAGACTTGCGATCAGGTTATTATCAGCTCAGAGTTAATGATGGACATGTTCCCAAAACTGCATTTAGAACTAGTTATGAGCATTATGAATTCTTAGTTATGCCCTTTGGGTTGACAAATGCACCTTCTGCATTCATGGATCTTATGAATAGGGTATTCAGACCTTACTTGTATCGATTTGTTGTAGTTTTTATCCATGGCACATTGGATTACTCAAGAAATGAAGCTGAGCATGATGAACATCTAAGGATTGTGTTGCAAACTTTGAAAGAAAATTAGTTGTATGCCAAGTTGAGTAATTGTGACTTTTGGTTTAAGGAAGCTTCTTTCCTAGGTTATGTTGTATCTGCTAAAGGTGTTAGGGTTGATACCAATAAAATTGAAGCTAGTGTTAATTTGAAACCACCTAAGAATGTGCATGATGTTAGATGTTTTCTAGGGTTGGCAGGTTATTATCATCATTTTGTGAAGTGTTTTTCTGCCATTGCTTCACCACTCACTAAGTTATTAATGAAGAATATTAAATTTGAGTGGTCTGATCATTGTCAAGAAAGCTTTAATCAGTTAAAGAAAATGTTGACTGAAGCTCCAATGTTAACTCAACAAGTGATAGGGAAAGAATATGCAATGTACAGTGAATTTTCCCTTGCCATTATAAATAGACATTTTCATATTAAAAGAGAGAATGTTTGGAGAGTGATGGCTTTCACATGGGAGAGAGTTACAAAAATTTTCTCTCTTTGTATCTCTCGTATCCATTGTTAAGTCCTCTAAGTGATCCTTGAAGAAATTCTTGCATGTGGAATTAATCAAGGATAACTAGTGTTAAACATTAAGGTAAGTATATTAATTGGATAATTCATCTATTGTTCTTAATCTTCTTCTTATTTGGTTGATGGTGGATTGAATTAAATGCTGGAAGTTTATGTTAAATGGATGAATTGTTGTTAAAGGAGAAGAAGAATATTGAAGAAAGAGCAAAGGAAAAAGGGAAGGTATAAGATTGAAGTTGAAGGGGAATTTTCGGGCAAGGTGTGGGAATAGGAAATCTCATCCTTGCATATGTATAAGATTAGTAGAACATGATTTTAATGGCATGTGTTATGAACAATTGAAAAGAGAAGTAAATTTCTAAGAAGTTTTACTTAAAAGAAAATATAATGCCTCGTGAAATAATGACTGTATTTTCAGCATAATTTGAGTTAGAACACCTAAATTGATAACATTCTACTTTCTAATGTTTCATAAAGACATATTCCTACAAAATTGTAGAAGGAACCTAGAACTAAATCTATCTTTAAATCATCCATATGTTTTATTGAATTTTAAATGAGCTTATTAATTCTGGTTCTGGATTGGGTTGTGATAAAAATGATATATCTTTATATATCTTTAAGGTTGCTTTGTTGATAGTACACAAGTGATCAATATGCTAAAAAAGATGAACTTTTTGCTTGGGGTTTATTTGGGTAAGAATTCTTAAGGGCTGCATATTGCTATCACTACTGAGGGTCTGAAGGATAAGAAAGAGTTAGGTTTAACTTGTCCTGGTGGGAAGAGCAAAGGAAGGGAAGCTACGAAGGAAAGTCCCCATATTTCCCAAAGCTTTGTGCTAGCTTTAGCGAATTGCCTTTACTGTGGATAAAGTAAGCCCCAACTGAGAGGAGGTGAAGTTATGCAATGATTTGAGTTGTTCAATGACATCTTTGTCTAGGAACAAGGGATCATCAAACCAGTTGAGGGTTTTTGGGATAAAGAGATCCTTTTACATTATTTAGCTTGGGATAAAGAAAGGCCTGAGGAGATGATAATAGAGAAACTACTTGTTGTGTAGTTAAAAGGCAAAGAAAAGATTGAGACTAAACATCCACCCAAGTTAGACCTAAAAGCTAGGGAGATATATGATGCTTCCAAAACTAAAGAGGATACTTTTATTAATATTTTTTATGTTTCAGAACTTTTTGCTGAGAACAATGATTCCTCTTTTGATTATATTAGTAAGATGAATAATGTTGCTTACTTGGGATGTTTCTTATGATTTTAATATGCATAATTATGATCATGAATCATTTATATTTGAAATTAAATTAATAAACATATGTTTTTTTTAATATTGAAATGAAAGAAAACCCAAAAGATATTTTATTAGCATTAGATATAACTTGTTAGGAGAGAAAAATTTAATAGAATATTGAAAAAAATATGAAAAAGTATTTGTTTGGACCTATAAAAACATGCTGGGAATAGATTGAGAGATCACCAAACATGCCATCCGAACTTATCTATGGTATAATCCAGTTGATCAAAAGCTTAGGAGACTTAGACTTGAATGGGCTAAAAAGGTTAAAGACGAGCTCAGAAAGCAAATAGAGGCCAAGTTCCTAATGGAGGTTCGATACCCTACACGGTTAGCAAATGTAGCCACTACAGCAAAGAAGGATGGAAGGATTAGGGTCTATGTGGACTATAGAGATTTGAATAAAGCTTCCTAAAATGACAATTTCCATTTGCCTCACATAGATGTCTTGGTAGATAGTACAACCACTTATGCCATGTATTGCTTTATGGATGGGTATGCTAGGTACAATTAGATTTTGAACAAGATCGTAGATTGGATCAAGACAGTCTTTGTCACCAAATGGGTTACTTACATCTACCGAGTCATGCCTTTTGGGCTTAAAAATGTAGGTTCCACCTATAAGAAGATGGTAACTAGGATACTGGATGACTTGATCCACAAAGAAGTAGAGGTGTATATGGACGATATGATGATTAAGTTGGCTATCCAAGAAGGCCAATTTGAGGCATTAGAAAAGTTCTTTTAGAGGATTTATAAGTATAATTTTCTCCTTAACCAAAAGAAGTGCATATTTGGGGTTACTTTGGGTAAGCTCTTAGGACATGTAGTAAGCCAGAAAGGCATAAAGGTAGATCTTAAGAAAGTAAAGGCAATTAGGGAGATGTTTGTGCCTCAAAAGGAAAAAAAAGGAGGTTAGAGGATTTTTAGGTAGGATTCAGTACATGAGAAGGTTCATAACTAAGTTGAATTTGATTTACAAACTAATATTCAAGCTGCATATAAAGGATCAACTAGTGCCTTTTTCGATTTTTACCCTAGCGGTGTGCCTAATTTTAGTAAGGCCAACTTTTTTTGATTTTTAATCCATACGACTATATTCTTTAATTCTTTTTCCCTTTGCCATAGACCATCTTCAGTCCATCGACGTTACTCAAATCCTTAGAGTTCATTTTCATCATTACTGACAGGGATGGATGCCTCTTATAACAACAAATTCTCTAGCATGAAGGATCCGACTTTAGCCCTTGTAACATGGTGTACTTGGGTGGTTTGAAAACCAAGTTACCACATTTTAAATAATGGCCTTTGACCTATTTCTAGAAGATTAAGCCAAACTATCTTTTCCAAATTTGGCTTAGATGGTGAGCTTTCCTCTAATTGTAAAAGCCTATATTTTACTCATCTTGACTTTAATAATTGAACTCTTAAGGGGCCTTAAACAGTTGTGTAAACACTAGGTCCTAATGAGGCTTTTGTTAAGATTACCTAATAAGGAAAATTAATTCTTTAAAGATAATGGATTGAGGATTCTAGGGTCTTTTCATGTCACAAAGCTTTTCTAAAAATGTGTTATTGTATTTTGAGTCTTTTTTTAGTGTCTCAAGGAGGCAAAGGGGTCAAATAATGAAGAGCATTCTGAAAAATGCACTTAAAGGGGCATTTTTTGCCATTTTTTTACTTGCATGGGTTATTGTTGCATTATTCTTCCATTTGTCAACTTCGTGATCTTTTTTAGTTTACACATCTATAGAAACTGCCTTACATGGCCATCCAAGTCAAGGAATATGCTTTTTTCTATCACCAATTGGCACCTTGATTGATCCACTTGATTTTGCACACCCTTGTAAGCAAGTTTGCATGCCTAAGCAATTGAAAAGTTTTGATTTTCCAATTTTAAATTGCCATTTTTTTGACCTACTTTAGTTGAACGCTAATGCAAAATAGGTTGCACACTCCATGTATAACAGTTTGCACACCTATGCAACTATTTTATATATAGCTTTTGCCAAGCAACATCAAGGAGGTTAGCTATATTTTTGAAAAAAAGTGTTCTTTTAAAAGTTTCTAAAGGCTTTCTTCAACAATTCCCCAAAAAACTTGCTTTTATGACTTTTTAACAAGAAAATATCCCAAAATCTAGCATTCTATGGTTTATTTGAGTAACTACACTTAATGTAATATAAAAAGTCTCCTTTTAGTTCAGTTTTTGTGAACGTAAAAATTTGTATATTTATATTTGGGCACTACAATTTCCATTTTACATTTATTTATGAATTTTTCTATTATAATTATTTGCATTTAGATTTAGGTTGTGAAACCCTTTTAAAAGGGCATTTTGTCGTGTGGTAGAAACAAATAGAACTCTTGCATTATTGTCCATTTTATTGCTAATTATAGTTTTGTCCCCTTCGAAAAGGGTTTTTAAAAATCTCTTTTTGTTGCATTTTGAAGGTCCTTTTTGGTACCCTTTTTAGTACCCTTTTTAGTACCCATTTTGTCCATAAGGACATTAGTTAAAAAGAAAGGAAAATACATGCATAGGACTATGTGTATGGCTCCGCATTAGACAATGAAATTTTTTATTTTCTACCAAAATGTTTGAGTCGACCGCATGTTATTCAATGCACAGCCATGCATACTTTAATATGCACTCAAAATTTATTTTCTTCATTTTATTTTATTTATTTCATGTCATGTTAATTTATTATTTATTTGTTAGTATTTTTTTATTATTATTACCATTATTATTATTACTTTGCTGCGAATAACCTATTTATGAGCGTAGTTGGGTGAAGGATAGGGGTAAGTCCACGTCTCCTTTCTCTCATTATTGTAAAAAAAGGCTTTTTCAATTGCTAAAGGAAAATGCCACATAAATATTTATATTAAATAATCTAGACTTTCTTGATTGATAAGACTGGACCAATGTCATATTGTTTTCCCTAAAACTCACTTGTAAATATAATACTAGATGTTTCTTGATAAAATTTAGGTTGTAAGTCCTTGTCTTCAAAGGCTTGTAATGGAAAGCTTCTTAACAAATTTACATGTGAAGACTAATGTCTTTACCAAAGGGATCATAATGAATGCTTCGATTTATGGAAGTCTATCTAATGGATGATTTCATATTTATGCCTTGTTTTATCACTTCCTTATGTGCTTGGGTGTGCCTTTAATTTATTATGGCATGATGTTCCATTTAAGAAAAGACATAACATAGTTAATCTAAAAGCCATCATGTCACATCTATCAAAGGTATAAATAAGTTTGAAGTTTTGAACTCTCTCTAGGTTTTTGGCCTCATAAGGTTGGAACATCATTTCCCAATATTCTATTGGGTGGTGACTCCTTATATTAGCCTCGTGGTACCTAACAAAAACACTTCTCGATGATCAATCATCAGAGATGAGACAAGGATACCTCAAGATGCTGTCTTATGCCTTTTCAAGGCTCGAGACTCGATGAATTGCATTGAGTCCTTTGACCATCGCGAAGTGTCTAATCAACACGAGGATGGAAATCATTACCTATCCAACCTTAAAAGTGTGATCAAATTTCGAAGGCAAAGGTGAGGCAATCCATGACCCAAAGGTTACTTAGGGGAATGGATGATAAGTCTTCACCTCATTGCTTGATGAGTGAATGGTTTTTGTAGAGCCAGCTTGTACGTCACAGTGACGACTCCATTATGGATGGTGTTCAGACTTCACTCCGAAAGCACTTTTGGTTCATGTGACATAAATAGGCATTTGATTAAGACATTTTATCTCTTTACAAAATCTACATTAGAATCATACTAGAGCTTTGGAATAAGTTAGTCATCCCTTTTTATGACCCCGGTGCATTCTTGCAATAACCCCTTATCTTCACTCAGCCGAGGGCTTTATCAAAGGATAATCACCAACCTAAGTCTCGTGCCTTTTAGTGTATTAAATGGTAACCCAATTGGTCACTATGCTTATGAGTTAGACCCTTTGGTAGGGACCATGCTTGGATAGCCTTATAATTGAGTACTTGTACCAAAGCCCGTGTAGTTGGTATAGACACTTATTCTAAGATGTCTGTAATAATTTTGCATTGCTTATGATGTGGGTCTTTATGTATTAACTATTCTAAAAAAATTGAGATGTCTACTTCTCAAAGGCTACCAAGCCTCGATAAATGCATCTTGATTTACTGTGGTCACTCAAATATGCATTGATCGAAACCTTTTTATTTACTTTTGTTGAGTGATGTTATGCTGTCGAATTTTTTCCATGCATTTTTCATCTTCATTGGTTCCCCTATTGACCCATGGATTAATCCCACTTAGGAAAGAGATCGCTGACCTTATGTGTAAGAGAAATAAGGTGGAGAGGAACCTTACATGTGGTTGTCGATGCTACATCTCACTATCATGCATCTGTATATGCTCATGCATCATACTGACAATCTTGTATTAACTGCCACAATAAATCCATCATCACCCAAGTGATTTTGGGTTTCTGATGATCATTTGTTAGAAGACTATTTTTAGAATAGATAGAAGAAGTGGTATCTAGTTTGGGCTCAGAAAAATAGTCTAAATTTGATATTAGGTTTATGCCAGATGATTTGTCAGAAAGGTTGTTAGATTATTCGAAATGGGAGATAATGTATGAGCCTACTGTGCCAGTTGTTGCTTCTAATTTCAAAGACATGGAAAAGAAGATGGATGATTTTGAAATAAGGATTATGTCGATGTTTGCCAGCCTTACTACAAGTGTCATTGCTACTCCTAATGCTTATCATGTTGCACCCATTATAGCTCGAGTTGAACCAATTATCGTTAGGAAGAGTCTAGCTGTAGCTATTGTGGCACCCTCTTCAACAATGGACATTGGGAATGCTATGCTGACCACTCTTACCAAGAGACAGTAGGTTGATTATTTAGTCTCAATCTTGTCCAGCTGATATGGACTAGTATCACAACTTAGAAAAACTAAAAAGGTTGGGAAAGGTTTACTTAAAAGTTTTTGATGCAATATGATTGCAACACCCGTGTGAAGGTTACTCTTAAAGATTTGGAGTTGTTACAATATAAGCTTAATGAGTCCTTTCATGAGTACCTTACTCGATAAAGGAATAGGGTCATAGAGATGTTGAGGAAGTCTGACACACTAGATCACATACGGTTGTTTATCTAGATTGTTAGCATTTACTTAAAGAGGGACTAAAAATGAAAGGGTTAAAGGATTAGGAATCCCTAAAAGACATAGAAATTGAGCCTAAGGGAGAATACTTAGAAAAAAAGGTTAGCTTTACGAGTTCCAGCAGTGGGAATTATGGTACCGATAAGAGTGATTTTGTAAACTTTGACTTTAGTAACTGTAACAATAATAGTAGTGGCAGTGGGGATAGCAGTAGTAAAACCGTTGAAGTATTAGCCATAGGGATTATTTAACAATGCTACTCTAACTTGGGTAACCCATTGTCTTGGTGCCTCATCCGGTTAGTGAAAGAAAGGAAATTATATTTATTGCCGCCTAAGCCTGTAAAGAGTTAAAGTCAGCAAAGACATAATTCAAATTAGTACTATGCTTTCCATAAACACATAAGGCATGAGATAGATTTTTGTCTAAATTTGATGGATTAGATCTAAGAGCCAATTGATACTCAGTAGTACCCAATCCAAAGAAAAGAGCCAAGAAATAATAAGCTTATAATGCAACCCTTAGAATTTATGGTCAGGTTATGGTTGTTGGAAAGTTATGTCCTTAAAGATTTGTATGGTAATGAATACTTGGCTATTACATGCGAAGCTCTATAAAGCAAAAATAGTTCGGATATGAGTACAGGCATTTCAGCAGTGGTGAACGAGATAGAAGGGTGATTTCAATTGGTGGATATTTGGGCCAAGCATAGTGAAATAAAGTTAGTTAGGGATAAAGAAGTGTCAGGAGACCTGTGGAACATTGATGAAGATGAGAAGGAAGTTAAGAATAAAAAAGTAGTTCAAGGCATCACAAAAAGTGGCTGAGTTATCCTCGAGATAAAGAAGCAAGCTATTCCTACAGTGCTAGATGAAGAAAGAGCACCCAAAGATAATCAAGTTCTTAAGAAATTAAACACCTATGCAAATTTCAATCTAGGATTTGTTTAGATAGTTGCCTTCTCACAGGCATAAGCTAGTAAAGGCTTTGTGTGAATTAACTATTGCCATGACCTTGTCTCTTTATGATCTTTTAGAGGCAGTGAAGGGGGACTCAAATGGAAGGATCATATTCACTCCCGCCAACTTACAGGTAGAAGGATGTGAGCATAACTAGCCCTTGTACATCCAACCAAAGGTGAATGACAAACATACTAGTTTTGTGATGGTAGACGATGGCTCTTTCATCAATATATGTCCTCTCACAATAATAGAACCCTATGGCATTGATGAGACCATGCTCGCTAAGTTAAGTCCCACTATAACAGCTTATGACAACTCTAAAAGGCAAGTCGCTAGAACATTTAGAGCTATAGTGAAGATCGAGCCAATTAAGATAGAGGTCGAGTTTGAAATACTTCAAATCCTAGCTAATTTTTCTCAGGTATTATGATTACCATGGTTCCACAATCTAAGAGTGGTCTATTCTATTTTGCATGGAATGATTCAAATCTCATGTGAAGGAGGAGTAGTTACCATAAAATTAGCTAGGGAAAATTCAAGATCTACAATTGGCATAGTTAACTAGCTGTGATGCACACTATACCCTTTCCTTTTTATGACATTGCCTAGTTTCTTCTCGAAAGCCCACTTTTAGGGTTCAAGACAAGATGAAGGCTTATAAGAGCTCATGAAGATTGGTCACTTAACAATAGATTGCAATTCAACCCAATTTGCTAAGCCGAGTCTTAAAATGGGATGATACAATGTCTTAAGGTACCACTATTCTATCATTAATGATCAATGTACAAGGGAGTCTATATGGGCACACAAGGTAGGTATTATGGAGTTACCACCCAATGGTACATTGGCAAAGATAGTCTAACCTCATAAAGCCTAAACTAGAGGTGGTTCGAAACTTCACTCTTACTTATACCATGGTCAGTATTTTATAAAAGAGTTATTATGATTAATTCTATATCCCCCTTCTCACACTATTTACAAAAGAATAAATAAATAAAATATGCACAACAAGCACATAGAAAAGGCTATAGAGTACATAAGTAAAACTATAAAAAAATAGAAAAATAAACATACATAAAATGGATAATTCATTAAGTTGGGAGCATTGGTCCCTGGCATGCATATTTACAAAAATGATGAAGAGTTGAACAACTTTTGAAAAATAAAGGGATGAGTGATCCCATTTTGATAAAAACAGAACTTTTCTTTTATAAGTAATTTTTAGGAAGAAAATCTAACATTGGTCCATTTTATTAATAAAATTCCAATTCATTTATGAAAATCATTAATTGAATTTTATGCTGATGTGTAAGAAAAATCCTTTATTATTACAAATTGAAACCTAAACAAAAGAAATAAAGCAATAGAAACCAAAAAGGGAACAATTAAATAAAGCACAAAAATAAAAGTGACAATGGCACATGCACCAAGCCTTTTGACCTCGGATCTCCAAGAAGCCCATGCACATAAACTCAATTGTTCATAAAGGATAAGAGAAAAGAAAATTAAAAAATAAGGTAAATAAACATGCACATACTGGAACCAAAGATTAAATAAACAGAATGGAAAAACAAATTGCAAAAGCCAAAATAACGTATAAAATTTAAGTATTGCATGCAAACTAATTTAGAGCAAGAAAATAAGTGCAGAATATCATCACAATGCGAAAAGGACTTTACAAATGGCCAAAAAATGGAGGGACAGACGCCCTGGGGCTGAGAGATAGGAAGGAAAGAGCACACAATGTCCATCACTTGCTATGAGAGATGGGCATCTGTCGAGCCCTTTTCCCATTGCACATGCCTAAAATGTAGTTCCAAATGCAGAGCACAAAAAAACACAATGAAAGGCATAATATTCGCTCAATATGTATTGAAACAGCTCACAAATAACCAATAATTGTTCTTAGAGGCTAAACACTCATTTTTTTCATACTAAAACAAAAAATCAACACAAAATCTAGAATTTATTAAGAGAACACAAACGTGCATTAATGAAGGAAATCCTATAAACATGCCATTCTACATTATTTTTATCATTCTTTTAGGCAAACATGGCATAATAAAATTAGGACAGACATTTTATCAAAGCAATATGACTTAAACTTCAAAATAAAATAAAATTTGCATCTTCACATCATAAGTGTAAAGAAAAAACATAACATTTAATATATTTTTAATATAAAAGTAAGATAGGCCCAAAATAATACCCTCAGTAGATTTTTAAAAGGCTAGAGAAATGCACTCTATATCCCTCCTTGAATGATTTTCACAATTGCAAGATAATGAAAATAGTTTTTGTGAAAAAATGTAAAAGAGCCTTTTTTTTCTTTTTCTAGAATAAAAAGCTAAAATTACCTTTTTATTCAAAAGAAAATTTGATGGTTGCTTCTATTAAGATAAAGATCCTAAAATCTAGCATTCTATAGTCTATTTAAGTTAGTGCACTAAATGTAATATAAGAGTCTCCTTTTATTTCAGTTTTTGTCAACATAAAAATAAAAATATTTATATTTAGGCACTATAATTTCCATTTTACATTTATTTATGAATTTTTCTATTTTCATTATTTGCATTTAGATTTAGGTTGTGAAACCCTTTTAAAAGGGAATTTTGTCATGTGGTAGAAACAAATAGAACTATTGCATTATTGTCCATTTTATAGCTTATTGTTATTTTGTCCCCCTCGAAAAGGATTTTTTTGATAGAAACAAGTCCATTCTTATACCCTTTTTCAGAGCCATTTTTTGATAAGGACATTAATTAAAAGGAAAGGAAAATTTAGGCATAGGATTGGGTGTATGGCCGTGCATCACCAGATTGACAAGTAATGCATGAAAAAAATGAAATTTTTTCTTTTCTTTTGAAATGATTGAGTCGATTACATGTTATTCGATGCACACCAGTGCATACTTTAATATGCGCTTAAATTTTATTTTCTTTATTTTATTTTATTTATTTCATGTCCTATTAATTTATTCTTTATTTGCAAGTATTATTTTAATTATTATTACTTTGTCATGAATAACCTATTTGTCAGCACATCTAGGCGAAGAATGGAGGTAAGTCCACATTTTCTTTTGTCATTATTGTAAAAAAAGGCTTTTTTGATTGCTAAAGGAATATGCTACATAAATATTTATATTAAATAATCTAGACTTTCTCGATTGATAAAACTGGACCAATGTCCTACTTTTTTTTACCCTAAAACTCACATGTAAATATCTAGCCTTTAACAAAGTAAAATATTTTGCACATAATTAAATAATACAAGACGTTTCTTAATAAAATTTAGGCTGGAAAGTCCCTATCTTCAAAGGCTTGTAATGCAATGTTTCTTTACAAGTTTGCATGTAAAGACCAAGGTTTTCACCAAAGGGATCATAATGAATAGGCCAATTTATGGAAGCCTATCTCATGGATGATTTAATGTTTAAGCCATGATTTATTGCTTCCTTATGCACTTGGGTACACCTTTAATTTATTATACTATGATCTTGAATGTAAGAAAAAAGATAACATACATAATCTAAAAGCCATTATGTCACATCTTTCAAAGGTATAAATAAGTTTGATGTTTCGAACTCTCTCTAGGTTTTTATCCTCATAAGGTTGGAACATCATTTCCCAATGTTCTATGGGTAATGACTCCTTATATCAATCTTGTGGTGCCTAACAAAGACGCTTCTTAATCATCCATCATCAGCGATGAGATAGGGATACCTTGAGAAGCTGTCTTATGCCTTTTCAAGGCCTAAGACTTGATGAATTGGGTTGAGTCCTTTGACCACTACAAAGCAATTGATCATTATGACCATGGAAATCATATCCTATCCGGCCATATAAGTGGGACAAAATTTTCAAGGCGAGGGTAAGGCAATTTATGACCCGAAGGTTACTTAGGGGAATGGAAGACAAGTCTAGGCCTTATTACTTTATGAGTGAAAGATTTTTGTAGGGCCTGTGTTCTTGTCACAGTGGCGACTCAACTATGGATGGTGTTCAGACTTCACCCCAAAAACACTTTTGATTTATATGGCATAAATAGGTATTTGATTAAGATGTTTTATCCCTTTTGCAAAATCTATATTAGAATCATTTTAGAGCTTTAGAATAAGTTAGCCATCCCTTTTTATGACCCCAGTGCATTCTTGCGATAACCCTTTATATTCACTTAGCTGAGGGCTCTATCAAAGGATAATTACTAGCCTAAGTCTCATGTCGTTTGGTATATTAAATGGTTACCCAATTGGTGATTATGCTCATGAGTTAGACTATAATGCCCTGAAATTTACATCTTTCATGCATGCCAGATTCTAGAGCATGAATAATAACCTTGGGGTAGTTTTCATAGTAATTATAGCAGTACAATATAGAAAAATCTGAAAGCATATAAGTGTTAAACGTGCTCAAGCTAAGGAAATCTGAGGATGGTTGACCTAATGAGCAGTTTGAGTTAACACTGGAATAAGAAAATAGGTATTAAATGGAGTCTAGTGGTATAATTTGTGATGAAATTGAGGTTAAAGGAGCACTTTGATCAGATAGAGAAGGTTTTACTCCGTACCGTAAAATGGGTTTTCTAAAAGTTTTGATCGGACTTAGAAATATGTTTTAGAGCTCTGAAAATTATTTCGATTACATAATCATATTAAAAATAGCATAAAAAAGCTATTGGATGCAAAAAATAATCTTTCTAGCAGTTTTAGAATTTTGAGTTTCGGATCAATTGAAATCACCTATAGAGCTACAAGCATATCGAAATGATGTCAGAATAAGCTTAAAATTTAAAAACATGATTTAATATATGCTATTGCATGTGGGGAAGAATATTAGGGAATTCTAATAAGCATAACATTAATTTCCATAAAAAGGGCAAAAACGAAGATTAAATTATATATGCATATAAATGTCATTGTAAATGAGCTATAATCACCTACATATAGCAGTATATCCTAAGGGGGTATAAGGACCCATGAAATAGTGACAAATGGCTTAAAAATAAGCCTCTGTATCAAATAGTATATTAGAGGAATCTTGGTCTTAGATATTATGAAATTGACAGTAGACTAGAGGGGTCTAGAATAATCTTTAATTTTGCCCAAAAATTTGCCATCATCCCCCCTTTTCTTGAAAAATCTGAACCAACCCTTTCTCCACCATTTTTTCTTCATTTCTCTCAACTCCCATCATATCTTAAGCCCAAATTTCAACCATGCATACTAGGAAGTATCCTCTTTAAGATGAAAATTATCTTAAAGCTCAAGGAAGTTTGGAAGTGGAGGATTAGTGAGAGAAAGTAACCCTAAAATGATAAATTATTAAGTTTTTGATAGAAATAATTGGGAATTTTGTTGTAGTCTTGTAGAGCATCTTTATTAGGATTATTTAGTAGCAATTAAATGTTTAAATTCATAACATAAGCTTACTAATTTCTCCTCCACAATTTTGCCCAAAAGAGGAAATCAAGGAAAAAGAGGAAAGCAATGAGAAGAAAGGAAGAAAAAGAGAAGAAATGCAATTCTATGATGAAAATATTAAAAAGGAGAAATAGAGAGTATAATAGTAATTATAAGCAAAGAGAAAGCAAAAATGGTCATATAAGTTAGAAAAAATAATTTAAATGTTAATTCAATGAAACACAGTATTTAGATATCATATTAAGAAAACTAATGAGGTTTAAATGTTATTTGATAAAAGTAAGGACCTAAATAAGAATGTCTTAAAAGATGTAAAGATTTAAGGGTAACTAAGAAATTAAGTACAATGAAATATTATTCAATTAGTAAGAAAAGAAATTATAATAATATTGAAATTTAACTTCATAAGCAATATGCTCCGTAAAGTTAAGTTTATAAACCATGAAGAAATCATAATAAAGTACCAAGACTAGTATGTAATTAAATATAAACGCAGGGGCATAAGAGTAAAATAATGGTTGAAATTATAAGCAACAGAGGTCAGATAGCAAAAAGATGAACATGTAAGGACTTAAAGTCAACAAGGACTAAATAGTAAGTAAAAAAATATATACAGACAAATAGATAAATAAAAATAATAACAATAACAACAAAATAAAATAACAACAACAACAACAACAATAATAATAATAATAATAATAATAAATTCATTTAAATGAAATTTTGTGTAGTTGTACAAGCAACCAAATATATATCAAATATAAAAGCTCCAAAACTAAGCAAACTCACATTTATATACAACCTAAACATCTTTAATATGCATATACATAATAACAACATAAACTAACAACCTAGCAACAAAAATATACTAACAATACTACCATACATATAAGCATGCAAACAAACCAACTATAACACAAGAAATATACACACCATTCCCCACACTTGAAGGACACAATATTCCCATTGTGCAAGGAAACAATAAACCAATAAAACACAAAAACAACACAAGAAAAATAAAACACAAACACAAGCCTAAAGCATAAATAAAAACAAAAATAAAATACAAAAATAAAAAAAAAACAAAAACAACAAGGAGTAAAGAACTTTCCTCATTGAGCTCATCTTTGTGAATCTGGTGGAGAAGGATTGAAATCCACATTTTGCTTTTTGAAGAAAGATAGCAGTTTTTAACTCAAAATCTTGTGACTTTTTTGCATAGCCTTCATAGTGGCTTTAATGTTATCCACCTTGGCCACAAAGTCCTTGCTGTGCTCATCCATCTTGTCCAATCTATGCAAAACACTCTACCAATCTTCTGAACTCCCTCCTTCTCCACCACTAGAAGACACATCTTCATGTTGTTCTTCTACATCATCCTCACTTGCACTGGCATCCTCATCATCATCATCAGTAGGGGCTTTACCTCTCCCATGTCCTGACCTGCCACACCTCTCTTCATAGGAGAAAAATGTAGGGGATAGCCACCTTGCTTCAATAGGTGAGAATTGCATAAAAACTTGACATCCACCACAATAACTATTTCATTCTCCTCAAGCTCAAAACCCTACAACTTTCCTAAACACCCTAACACAATACCAGTCACCATATGCCCCATGCCCACAGTTTTGGTCTTTGTAATGAAGGCATGGTATAAACCATCAAATATAAAATAAATAGAATAAAGGGTTTTCTTAGCCTGCACTAAGGATAACACGAACAAATCCTTTATTAGGACTTTGTTACTTTCTACCCTGCTAAATAATGCATGGCATAAAAATTTATGAAACAATAGCAAGACATCATTTTTAATTTGCTTATTGGTAAAATTCTTGTTATCAAAGTGAGTAAGGGCAGTCAATTTTCTCCACACATCAGAAGTAACAAATTGTTGAAGCACAAAAGTATGTCTATTTAAGGGAAACCTAAATAATTCATTCATTTCATCAAAACCAAAAATATACTCAACTCCTTCATACCTAAATTTCAACTTAATCTTCCTATTATCAACATAGTCCAAAGTAACAAAAAATTCAATAGCCCAATCTTGTTTAACCAGACGTTTCATAGTCAAATTGTTCCCATTTCATGCATTTAATATATTTGCCCAAAACTTGAGAAATTCCAAAGTCATCTAACAAAGAAAAGTTCAAATGCCTCATGCCTATGTATTATTTATTAGAAAAAACTTGGAACTTATTACCTTTAATGTTAGAATGAATAAGGAATGGGCATTCGTACATGTCTTAAAGAACGGTAGTACCTCTCCCTTGTTGAGAAAAACTCCCAGCAACCTTCCCTTTGCCTTTGTCTCTATTAGCTATTGTAATCACTCTCACCATATTGAACAATAGTAAAAGAGTGCAAATCTTACAAAGAAACAACTAAGAACTGAAAAAATTGAAAAGAATTTAAAAAAATTAAAAGAAATAAAAACAAGAAGATGAAAAAGAAACAGAATTAGAGAGAAAATGTATAAAGGGGATGAAAACTGTAGAAAATGACAGTTTAGGGTTCCAAAATCAATTTATGTGGGGAAGAAAAACTCATGCAACTATTGGAAATTACCCATAAAGTCAAATTTTGTGCTCTATCATGCTTGCAAGAGAAGCCAATCCGTTATGCATCATGCTCAAAAAATTGGTCACGTTCGTGATAGAGACCATGCATAAATTCACCATATAAGGTCATACCTACGACAACAGTTGTGTTCGCGATAGAACACAAACTAAACTTCTTTCTTACATGGTCGCACTCGAGATAGACATAAAAAATGAAATTTTGGATAAGAAAGACAACAAATAATTAAACATATAACACTTGAACATCAACCAAATTCCCATGGAATACACACCACTACATTAATGTGAACAAAAAACATGAAAAATGAAAAACAAAAGATAGAAATTAATTCACAAGCAAATACAAAAACACTTAGATAAATAGAAAGATTTATTAAGTAGTTCCTAAAGGAACATTATCAACCAACTTTAGAGAGATACATGAAACCTCTCTACCATAAAAATTTCCCTCCAAATATACCTTACACCTCTGACCATTAGCCTTAAATAACTCACCTTTATCATTTTTAGCTCCAAATACCCATGGTCAAATACTTGAGTTACAAGAAATGGCCCACTATAAGAAATCTTAATTTCTGGGAAATAACGTCAATCTAGAGTTAAAGAGAAATACTTTATCCCTTACTTTAAAGCTCTTATATTTAATGCGAGCATTATGCCATTTTTTAGTCCTTTCTTTATAGATTCTTGCATTCTCATAGGCACTAAGTCGTAACTCGTCTAACTCATTTAGTTGTAAACATCTCTGAAAACTAGCTTGCTTAAGATCAAAGTTCAAAGCTCTAATAGCCCAATGAGCTTTATGCTCAAACTCTACAAGCAAATGATATGCTTTACCATACACTAAACTATATGGAGTCATGCTAGTAGGTGTTTTAAAAACTATTTTATATACCCACAGTGCATCATTTAATTTATGTTCCCAATTCTTGTGTGAACTACATAAATTCTTTTCTAAAATCCATTTTAGTTCTCTATTAGAAATCTCTACCTGACCACTTGATTGTGGATGGTAAGGGGTAGTTACTTTATGATGCACTCCATACTTATGCAACAAAAATGCAAAAGAACAATTTATAAAATGCCTACTTACATCACTTATAATGGCACGAGGCACTCCAAACCTTGAGAACAATTTCTTTAAGAACATAGCAACCATTTTGGAATCATTTGTCGAGGTAGCCTTGGCGTCTACCCACTTCGACACATAATCCGCTCTAACCAATATATAGTTTTGGCCAAATGATGTAGGAAAAGGACCTATGAACTCTATCACCCATACATCAAAGACCTTTACTTCCAAAATACTTGTTAATGGCATTTTATCTCTTTTACCCAGATTTCCTGCCCTTTAGCATTTGTTTCATTGAGCCACACATTTCCTTGCATCTTAAAATAGGATTGGCCAATAGAAACCACATTCAAGTACGCGAGCCGCCGTCTTCCCACTACCATTATGCCATACATACAAAGCTAAATGGCAATGAGATAATATGTCTAAATATTCATCTTTACTTGCACATCGACGCAAAACTCCATCTCTACAAATCTTAAACAAGTAGGGCTCCTCTCATAAATAGTATTTGATATCATAGAAAAACTTCTTCCTTTGTTGAAAAGATAAACAATAACGCATAATTCCTAAAACAATATAGTAAGCATAATTTGAATACCATGATGTACTTAGATGGCTAACTAACATTAATGACTCATTAGGAAACTCTTTATTGAGAAACTCTTTAGTCCCAAAAGGCGATTCAATCTATCTCTATTGATTCGAATACCAAGTATTGTCTTGGCTTCTCCTAAGCCTTTTATTGAGAAACACTTCCCCAACCATTGCTTAATCTTTTGCAATGTTGAAATGTCATTCCGAATGAGAAGGATGTCGTCCATATATAGGACCAAAAATACTATTATACTCTAACTAACCTTCTTGTACACACAAGGCTCATCTTCATTTTTGATGAAGTCAAATTCTTTGACTGCTTCATCAAAATGGAGATTCCAACTCTGGGATGATTGCTATAATCCATAAATGGATTTTTGAAGCTTAAAAACCTTCTTAGGATGCTTGGGATTGACAAAACCCTTAGGCTATATCATATACACATCCTCAAGTAGATTTCCATTAAGGAAAGCAGTTTTGACATCCATTTGCCATTTCTCATAGTCATGATATACAGCTATGGCAAGCAAGATCCTAATGGACTTGAGCATGACTATAGGCAAAAATGTTTCATCATAGTCTACACCATGAGTTTGTCCAAAACCTTTTGCTACTATCTACTTTTGTAGGTCTTATTAGCTTTGAGTTTAAAAAGCCACTTGCATTCAATTACCTTAGCACCTTCCGGTGGATCAACCAAGGTCCAAACTTGGTTATCGTACATTAATTACATCTCGGATTTCATGGCTCCAAGCCAATTTTTTAAGTTAGGGCTCGCAATATCTTCTTGGTAGGTAGTTAGATCCTCATGATCCACTAACTCAATAATGTCATTGTCGGTGATTAGAAAACCGTATCTCTCAATCTCCCGACGTACCCTATTAGATCTTCTAGGTTCTTGTGCAATGGGTTCTTGTTCCACAATTAGTTGTGAACTTGATCCCATTTCCAACTCATCTTTTATAGGAGTTTGTGGCACTTGAATTTCTCTAAGTTCTACGTTACTCCCACTGTCTTTCTTGAAAAAGAACTCCTTTTCCAAGAAAATAGCCTTACGAGCTACAAAAACTTTGTTCTCGGCTTGTGAGTAAAAGTAGTAGTATCCCTTTGTTTCTTTGGGATAACCCACAAACAAGCAGACAGTGGATTTGGGCTCTAGTTTGTCAGATGTTAATTCCTTAACATGTGCCTCACAACCCGAAATACTGAGAAATGACATATTAGGCTCTTTTCCAGTCCATACCTCGTATGGTGTCTTCTCAACTGCTTTAGTTGGAGTACGATTTAGTAGAAATGCAGTAGTTTCTAATGCATAATCCCAAAAAGAGATAGAAAGATTAGTTTGACTCATCATTGACCAAACCATGTCCAATAGAGTTCGATTTCTCCTTTCGAACACACCATTCCATTGTGGTGTTCCAGGAGGAGTGAGTTGTGAATAACTCCACACTCCTTTAGATGACCGTCAAAATCTTGGGTTAAGTATTTACCACCTTGATCTGATCGAATGGCTTTTATAATTTTGCCAAGTTGGTTTTCTATTTCGTTCTTAAATTCTTTGAATTTTTCAAAAGTTTCAGACTTATGCTTCATTAGATAGACATAGCCATATCTACTGAAGTCATCTATGAATGTCACGAAGTAACTAAAACCACCTCTAATCTGTGTACTTAATGGTCCACATACATTGGTATGTATTAGTTCTAATAAGTCACTAGTCCTATCACCTTTCTTGTTAAAAGGACCCTTTGTCATCTTTCCATGCAAACATAGCTCGTATATGTCGTAAGATTCCAAATAGAATGACCCAAGAACTCCAAATTTATGGAGTCTTGAAATATATTTTTTATTTGTATGTCCTAAACAACAATGCTAGAAGTAAGTAGCGTTCAATTCATTTGATTTAGCCCTCTTTGTATTAATGTTGTATATGGACTATTTTTTTGTAGATCAAGGATATAAAGGCCATTTTGTAATGTGGCATTGCCATATAAAATGCCTTGGCAACGAATTTGAATATTGCCATTATCAATAACAAAATCAAATCCATCCATATCCAAACAAGAAATTGAAACAATTTTTCTGCTCATAGTAGGCACATAATAACAAATTTTCAAATCTAAACAATGTTCGAAAGGTAAAGTGAGTTGATAGTCGCCTGTCTCCATGGCAGCAACTCATGCTCCATTCCTCACACAGAGGTCCACTTCATTCTTCCCAAGTAACTGCCTATTATTAACCCCTGGACATTTGAACAAATGTGATAACCACAACCGATATCCAATACCTAAGTGGTAGAAATAGAAAGGCTAATTTCAACAACAAAAATACTAGAACTGGACGGCTTGGCTCCATTCTTCTTTTGTTCTTCATTGATGAGAGCGCAATTCTTCCTCCAATGCCCTAACTTGTTGCAATGGAAGCATGTGATCTCGTTCTCCTTGAGATTTTGCGCCTTGGACTTGGGTTGGGCCTGAGGTGCACTCCCATTAGACTTAGGCCGTGCCATTCTTGGGTTTTTCCTTTCCCTTTCCCTTTCCCTTAGCGGGTCCCTTCTTAATGCCCCCTTGAACCATAAGTATGGGATTGGTCTTATAAGTGTTCTCTTCAGCATTCTTAAGCATCCCATAAAGCTCGGTGACTGTCTTGTTCATTGCATGCATGTTATAATTCATAACAAATGGATCATAATCATCAGTCAATGAACCCAATATCAAGCCAGTGGCCAATTCTTTTGGCACTTGTACCTCAAGCTTCTCAACAGTATCAAGATAGCATTTCATCTTGAGTATATGGGTACTAACAAGTGTACCGCAGCCATCTTAAAAGAAATTAAGGCCTTTGTTGTCACGAACCTCTTGTGGCGAGCTTGTTCTTGGAACATCTCCTTAAGGTGCACTATGATCGCATAGGCCTCTTTGTCCATAAATTGCTTTTGCAAATCAGGCACCATTGTGGCTAGCATTAGACAGGTCACACCATTTGAGTCACTCTTCTTAGTCTCAAAAGTTTCATTTTGAACTGCAGAGGCATTCTTAATAGGTTCCTCGGGCAAAGGTGCATCCAAAACATATGAATTCTTCTCTTGCTTGAGAACAATTCTCATGTTTCGAGACTAGTCTATGAAATTGTGCCATTCAATTTGTCCTTTTCTAGGACCGATCACAATGAAATGTTGTTGTTTAAAGATGCAATTTTTCAATCTACAATAAAACTTAGCAAGATTAAATGAGGTCTCATAACGATCCCACAAACTGAATTAATATCGATTTAAATAATCCGAGTTAGTAATTTAATGTGGGCCAAGATCCACTTTTCACAACAACTTATTAGTCAAGCTGAGTTTGTACACCTAACAAGTTAAGTTACTTAGGTAGGAAAACTCCAATCATGTCTCATACATGACTCTTGGATCAAATGGGCTAACATCTTAATATGTTATAGCACAAACCCATTTATTAGTTGCCTAGGTTTAGGCATCCCTTTCAATGTTATGTCTAACCTACATTCACAATCCATGCCTTACAATGATAATCGGGTGCATCTAGGACTCCTAGTCTACGTGAGTGATGATCGATGCCTTGACATGTTTCGAATTAGGAAGGCAACTTTGTTACTTACTATTCTGGCGAGTAATTTTATTACGGCTTACATGCCATACGCATTGTCATCCATTCATAGCATGCATATATATATATATAATTACATAAAGTAAAGTGTGACAAACATGGGCCTACAAACCTACAACTAAGATTCTATACTATTGCATAAGAATCTTTGATTTAGGCTTCTCCACTCCGGTAGTCTTCGTCTTGATTTATAAAGTCTTCAAATCAATTCTATACTAAGAAATAAATCAAACTTTTACAATAATCCATAATGGCACATAGGCCATATTTAATTACAAAACCCAGGGCCCATGAATGCACCATGCATATCCATTCATCACACAAAACAAGCAAATAAATATATATAACATTCATGGATAAAACAAAGTCCAATTTTAAATAATTTAGCCAAGACCATTAATGGAAATTGTGTACTTGTACTTTTAAGAGAAGACCCCATGATAGGCCTGGGCCAAAGCCCAAAGGACTAAATCCCCTTATTGAATAAGATCTATTAAAGCCCAAAACACAAACTAGTTAGATTTGTGCTATAAATCAACTCTATTATAATTTTAAATTTTGCCATTTTTAATATTATGTCATACAGTCCATAAATATTAAAAATACATATAATATGAACCAACATGAACTAACATAAAAATTCATAAAGAACATATGTCATATACAGCATACATACTAAAACAAACAAACAACAATGAAACTAGTTGTTTAATGCTCATATAATGCCACAAATAATGCACAAACACTTAAAACAATTTTATTAGCCATTTAATAATTTAAATAAGGTCATAAAATTTGAGTTAAGGTTCTATTTAGATCTTATCTAAATTTTTATTTTCCATATTAATCAAAACAAAACAAACAATGTTAATTAAATATGCAACAAACACAAACTGGTAATAGTTTTAAGTGATTTTAAAATTAATCAATTAAATTGTCATGGACCAGAATTAAAACCAAATTTAAAACGTGTCCAAACCTGTTATTAATCTTTAAAAATCACTTACAAACATGCCAAACACGTTTTTACATTTAATTTTGAAAACTAGTTGTTTAACAAACACATATCATGCAAACTAGCACCTAGTTTGAAGATTAACATGGACGATCAGGTATACATAATTAAATCCGACATGAACAGATCTAAGAACATATTAGGATATTATATTAACACGTCATAATAATTATAATACCTAACTAATCATATAAAATCATTTTTACACTAAAACAATGCAAAAAACTCAAAACAAAAAATTTCAGCATTGCAGTTTTATGCAAGAACGATTTTGAATCAAGATTTAATGCATCCAAAGCACTAAAATAAGCATGATTAGGCTCTGATACAACTAAAGGAATATCACATGGCATATACATGAAGATCACGCAGAAAAAAAAATATTTATCATTCATGCCACACAATATACGACAAAGAATTGAAACATGCAATTTTAGAGTTTTAAAACTTACAAACTTGGATGCTTTTCAAAACTTGATTTTGCAATGACAAATGTATAAGATAGAGTTATACACTTCAGATCTAGAACACTAATGCCAAAGGAGCATCCTTTACGCCACACCACTCTATTCTCACACACACACTTACAAAGATAGCTTAAAATCAAGAGTGCTAGCTCTGTGATTGTGTATGTAACACCCTAATCCACTAACCATGGATAGTCATCAATCATCATCATCATAATCCTATTAAATAATAGGCAATAATAATAATAATAATAAGAAATGCCATCGATTGAAATTTCCATCGGAGTTAAAAAAATTCATGATGTGTTTCATGTGTCAATGCTCCAACGGTATAGGTCTGATCCTAGTCATGTGATCATTCCAAAAGAGATTCAAGTACAGGATGACATGACTTATGAAGAAGGACCTATGAAGATTCTAGCTAGAGAGGTCAGACAACTTAGGAACAAGCAAGTTTCACTAGTAAAAGTGCTATGGAATCATCATAATGTGAAGAAGGCTGCATAGGAACCAGAAGCTGCAGTGAGACAATAGTATCCTCTACTTTTCGATACAGGTAAAAGTTGAGGATGAAATATTTTTAGTAGAGGAGAATTGTAATGGCCTTAATATTGGATTAGTTGTATACAATATTTTCTAAAAGTGAATAGTGACTCCGAACAGAAAATAAAATAAAAATTCATCCGAAGGGGAAAAATATTTTATTTGACCATTGAAAAATAGTAGTCATGGTTAGTTCAGGGTTAAAATTTGGAGAGAAATTGGGGTCATATAGGCATCCAAAAGTAAAAAATACGCAAAAAGAAGTGGTGTAGTGAAATTTTATATAGGTTGACTTAAATTTGACTGAGTCACTAAAAATAGTAAATGAGCTATAAAAATCACCAAAATTTGCAGGCTTGCCTAAAATAATATGTAGAATTTTTTGTCTATAAAACAAAAATTTTTTAGTGACACTAGTAGTGGTCGAATCAAACCGATATAATTAAATCAGACCAAAGATGGACTCCTATTGAGATAAAATTTTGTGTACAACCTAGTTTTTATGTGTTATGAATTATGGAGTTTAATTTGAGGTTAACTAGAGCTAGAAAGTGAGAGAATTTAAAAAAAATTAAAAGTTTTCCTTGAAAAAGGGTGTTTTAGGTTTAATTAGGTGGGCTTTTGGTTGGACCAAAAACTCAAACCAATTGGAGCACTATAAAAGCGATTTAAAAGACAGATTTTTAGGATTTAACTTTATCTCCCTCAGCCCCTTTTATGCTCTCTCTTGATCGAACTCCCCTCTTTCTTTTTCTTTCAATTTTTCTTCATTCCTCCTCTTATTTTCTCTCAAATCCAAGCCTCATATGTGTAGTTCTACTTCTCTAGAAGTTATTTTAGGGCTCTATTCATTGGTTTAATTGGAATTATTGGGAGAAATCAAAGAGAAAAGTGAAGGAGATCAACTAAATGTAAGCGGAATTAAAGGTTTTAGTTGATTTTAAAGTTATTAACAAGTGTATTTTGATGTTTAGAATGCAATTTTGCTATCAATTTCAAGATTAGAGATTAAGAAATTAGGACCAATTGGTAATTTTATAAGCCAATAATTAAATATCAGATGAAAATAAATAGTTTAGTGGAAATTTGGTAATTAAAGTGTAAAAGAGTTAATTTTGTAATTAAAGAAAAAATTAAGGATTAAAATGGAAGTTTTCCCAAAGAAATGGTTTTAGACTATATTGAGTGTAAAAATATTATTAGTTATGTATTTGATGTTAAAAGAATAAAAATTTCGTATGAATAATGTGGCTATGCATGTGAGGAAAATTTATAGATTTATAGTCACCACTGAGCATATTTAATGCTCAACGCGTAGTGTTTACTGTGTGTAAGTCCCGATGTAACTGTGGAGCAAGTATACAAGGGAACTTGAATTTTAGGAGAAGAAGGATTAATTTGGAAATTTTATCCCTTGTTGGTATGTATATATTTATCTAGCATTGAAGTTATTTTTGGCATGTATATATTTTTGTTAGCAGCAGTTAAATTTGGGATTTGTATGGAACAATGTACATAAGTTTGAGTATGTGACTAGTAACACAAGACATATTATAAGTAGTTGGATATATATTACCATCTATAATTTGGTGTGCCCTGTGGGGTTGTGAGAAAATGTTTATGTTTCAGGGAGGTTAGGCAAGACTTAGCCGTTATGCTGTCGAATTTTTAATGGAAATGTAGTAAATTGAATAAATAGTAATTAGTCAGCTAATTAATTTATTAATGTTGAAAATACTGGATATTTGAGATTAAGTGGAAGAAAAAAAATCTAGTCTCTCTCATTTATAAATCAAGAGATTAGTAAGGGGGTGTTACAGGCTGGTTATTATCAACGTTTTGTTAAAGTATTTTCTATGAGAGCTGCCCTACTTACTAGGCTACCATAAAAGAATGCTAAGTTTGAGTGGATGGATCGATGTCAAAAAAAGCTTTGAAAAGATGAAAACTATATTGACTGAAGCACCGGTGCTTACAAAACCATCTCGAATAAACTTATGCCATTTTTAGTGATGCTTCTAGAAATGGGTTAGGATGTGTGCTTATGCAAGAGGGCAAAGTTGTAGCCTATACTTCTAGGCAACTCAAAACCCATAAAAGAATTTATCCTAACCATGATTAAGAGTTAGTAGCCTTTGTGTTCGCACTAAAAATTTGGAGGCATTACCTGTATGGTGAGAAATGTTACATCTACACCGATCACAAGAGTTTGAAATACTTGCCTACTCAAAAGGAGCTCAATTTAAGATAGAGACATTGGTTGGAGCTTATTAAGGATTATGACTGCTTAATTGACTACCACTCTGGTAAAGCCAATTTAGTAGTTGATGCACTTAGTAAGAAGCACTTAGCAGCATTAAGAGAAATGAATGTCAAGTTGAATGTAGCTCAAGATGGGGCGCTGGTATCTGAAATCCAAATGAAACCTGATTGGTTGCAACAGGTAAAAGCTACTTAGAGGCAAGATGATCGGTTAACCTATATTATTTCTCAAGTACAAGCTGGAAAGGACAGTGAATTCTCCCTTGGCCGTGATGATTGCTTACACTACAAAGGGAGGATGTGTGTACCAGATAATGTAGAATTAAGGAAGAACATCTTGATAGAAGCCCACAATAACAAATATGTGATGCATCTAGGCAGTAACAAGATGTGTCAGGATTTGAAAGCAACCTACTGGTGGCCGGGGATGAAAAGGGAGATTGTAAATTTCATGACTAAATGTCTGATATGTCAACAAGTAAAGGCCGAACACCAAGTTCCTTTGGGATTGTTGCTACCCATCACTATACCAGAATGGAAATGGGAACGTGTCACCATGGACTTTGTATCAAGACTACCACTCACCAAGAGATAACATGACTCCATTTGGGTAATAGTTGACAAATTTGCGAAGTTTGCCCACTTTATACCAATGAGAACTGACTTCTCATTCACCAAGTTGGCAGAAATCTACATTAATGAGATAGTGAGACTACATGGCGTTCCCATCTCCATCATTTTAGATAGAGACTCTTGGTTTACATCCTGATTTTGCCAGAGGCTTCAATAAGCTTTGGGAACTCGCCTAAATTATAATAATAATTTTCACCCACAAACAGATGGATAGTCTGAGCGTGTGATTCAGATATTGAAAGATATGTTAAGGTGTTGTATACTCGAGTTTGGTAGAAATATGGAAAAATATCTTCCACTGGCAGAATTTGCACATAGTAATAGTTATCAGTCCAGCATCAAGATTGCACCATTTGAAGCATTATATGGAAGGAAATGTAGAACACATTTATGCTGGACCGAGTTAAAGCAAAATCAACTAGTAGGGCCAGACTTGATCCAAGAAAACCTAAAGGTAGCTGCATATAGATAAAAATCTTATGCGGACCTAAAAAGGAAGGATATAGAATTCGATGTGGGCGAGAAAGTGTTCTTGAAGGTTTCCCCATAGAGAAAGATCCTGAGGTTTGGCAAGAAGGGTAAGCTCAATCCCACGTTCATTGGCCCATATGAGGTGATCCAGCGAGTTTAACCAGTGGCCTATAGATTGAAATTGCCACCAGAGTTAGAAAGGATTCAATGTTTTCCTTGTATCCATGTTGAGGAGATATCGGTTTGATCCTTCACATATTATCACACCAAAGGAAGTCCAGCTATGACCCAATTTATCGTATAACAAGGAACCAGTCAGATTCTTAGCCAGAGAAACAAGGCAGCTGAGGAACAAGAATATCCCACTTGTCAAAGTGCTCTGGACACACCACAATGTTGAGGAAGCAACTCAGTAGCTAGAGGAAAAAATGAGACAACAGTACCCATAACTCTTCAATTCAGGTAAATTTCGAGAATTAAATTTTTATTTAGTAGGGGAGTAATGTAACACCTCGAGATTTCATTTGTTATGTATTATATGCTATAGAGCATGCACAGTAACCCTCGGACAGTTATAAGAGTGATTGAACTAGTATAACATATAAAAAATCACAGAACTTTAAAGGTTAAATGTGCTCAATCTTGAGCAATCAAAGGATGGGTGACCAGTTTGGAAAGTTCAGTTAAGCATTTGATGAGATAATATGAGTTAAATGGAGTCTAGTGGTATAATTTGAGAAGAATTTGAGGCTAAATAGGTCTCCATATCAAGTAAAGAAGCATTTTCTCGGTTACCGTGAAAGGGTTGATCGAAAGTTTGACCAGGCTCTAAAAAAATTCTACAAAGCTTTAAAAATTATTTTGATCATATATACTCATTAGAAATAACATAAATAAGGTTTTGGGTGTGAGAAATAAAATTTCTGATAGTTTCAAAATTTTGGATTTTGGACTGGTTGAAATTACCTCCGGAGCAGGAAGTATACTGAAATGATATTAGAATATTCTGAAATTTTAAACACATACTTTTGCATATTCTAGTGCATACAGGGCAAAAATTCAGAGCATTTTGATAAGCAGAACATAAGTTTCAAAAAAACGGTAAAAAACCAAAATCAAATTAATTAATGGGCTTAACTGCCATGGAAGTCATTAAAACAAGTCATAATCACCTACTTGTAGCATCATATCGAAAATATGTGTAAGGACCAATGAAATGGTGATAAGTGGCTTAAAAAAAGCCATTAAATCAAATAGTAAATGGCAAAATTTGGACCCTAGATTTGATAGAAATAAAGACAACATAAAGAGATCTAGAATCATTTGTAATTCGCCACCAAATTCTGTAATTCTCCCCTCTTTTCCTTGAGAAATCCAAACCTCCTTATTTCTTGCCAATTTCCACCATTTTCTTCATTTCTTCTTCCTCTAATTAAATCTTAACCTTTAATTTCAACAACATACTCCAGAAAATCATCCTTTAAATCCTAGAAGTCAAATTAAATCAAGAGGAGGCTTTGAGTTGGAGTATTTTGGAGAGAGAAAGTTACCCTAATTAGGTAATTATTTGGGCTTTTGTTAGAATTAGTTAGGAAATTTATTATAGGCTTATAGAGCATGATTAGTGGAGTTAGTAGCTTTTATTTGCTTGAATTCATGGCTGAAACTCATTATTTTCTCCCTCTTAATTTCAGCTTAAAGAAGAAATACAACGTAAAGACAAAGGAAAGGAGAAAGTGGGAGAGGATAAGGAAGATTAGGTCACTTTCAAGCTAAAAATAAGGTTAGTGGATACAATTTACACCTAATTTCATTTACTTTGTTGAAATTTACTCAAATTTTACATTATGTAACTATGTGAACCTATGTAGAAATGAGAAATAATTCAACCTAACATGATAAAATGATGATTTAAGATGATTTGAGTATGAATTGATGAAGAAAACAAAGTGGAACCAAGAAATCCATAGTAGGCTGAATTAGGCATTAAGAGAGAATATGTCCTAACTTAATAATAAATGGCATATTTAATGTGAAATACACAATATAATGTATGGAGAACATAATAGAATTAATTTGAATGAAAAATGTTAAATGTACATAATTAAACGTAATGGCACATAATGATGGACTTCAAGGAAACATAGATATTATAAGGTGAATAGAAATTGTGTAGTTATATAATTGTTTTAAATGACATTAGAAACATTTTTGGCATATCATTGGAAGAAGAATTGAATAATATGTGGGAAATCCTAATGAGATTGAATGGTATATGTATGGATATTAACGTGTTTTCATTACTTTCATATGATATTTTATGTATTTGTGATGAATTTAAAATGATTAAGCATAATTGGACACCATATGAGCATGTAGTATATATAACATAATGTAATTTGTAACACCCCTATACTATTACCCCATTAATCAGATCAATTTAATCATATTAATCATGTCTTTCATTTCTAACATGCCTATATATTATCAATCATATAGTCATCACGTAACCATTACTCATATCATGCTATATCATATAAATATATGGGTGCTACTTTGACAGTTCGCATACTTCATCTCATGTTTAGCATCATGCATACCATGTTATGTATATGTTACTTCAAATACTATGTGCACACATGTTCTTGCTTAGTCATATTCTGAGTTGGTTACAATTCATTTTACACACATTAAATACATCTTTATAAGCTAATTAGCCATAATACAAAACATTTCATAGTTCTAGAATAAAATCTCCCTGCATCAATTCCTATTAGCCTTGAGTTGGCCCTTCTTGATGGAGAGAACGTTCATAAACAAAGTCTTGTCTACTAAACCTACACGAATAAAATAATATGTGCAAAGATATAAAGCTTATCGGGAAAATAATTCATGATGGATGACCACTCACAGCTGTCATCAGCATACACAATCAATATGTATCACATGCAACATAAAATATCAATAATAACAAGTTTTTAGCTTTAAAAATATCTCAAGTATATAAGCATTAAAGTAACGAGGACAATAAATATTCCAATATACATAATTCATATAAATGCCAAATACTCATCTTAACATTTACATTTGCGACATAATTTCTATAATCAAATCAGTAATATGGTCCAATAATAATAATATTTCAAGTAATGCTTTGATTCGTTAATTGTGATCAGTACTATAAATAGAATTTAGCTTGCCTTAGTTCTAACAGTGGGTAACAGGAACTGTAGACACACTTAGGTATCAAAATGATGGATATCCGAAGATATCAAATCGGTAGACCCAAATGTAGCCAAACTATACTCTAGACCGGTCAAGCAAACCCAAATTGGATCGACTAATAACCCAAATGTGGCTATTCATGATCCAAATGGGATCAACTATACTCTAGACCAAGTTTGGCCAAACTATTACAGCTGTAATTATCCTTATAGGCACCTATCTATCAACATTTGAACTCTTTTTATAGGCAATACTATGTTAATGTTCATTTCATACATCAAGGCTGTACTTATATTATACACTTTGCTCATGTACATAATTATGTCAAAATATATCTTCTCTAGTGCATAAACTTATATGGACAATTCATGAAATAAATTATACACTTTGCTCATATCATCCTTATGACTATACATTTAGCATAGCAACATATAAGCATGACATATAATCAACACATCATATCATATTTATTTTATCATATATCTATGGAAAATAATAATTTACCTTAGCTTACAATTTCTATGTACCTATTTGAGGTTTTGATCATGCCAATTGCTTTACATTATAATATCATTAAATGTTTAATGTATGTGTCCCTCATTATGTGTTGTTTTTATGTCAAGATATGCTCTATAATTATTTCAAAAGGTTTAAATAGACCTTATAACACTTTGAGACATGGATATCACATGTTATTCTTCCTTAAAATCTTTATCTTTATGCTTCCAATGCATTAAAAGTATTTAGGAAGGTCTAAAAATGCTTTAGTATCAAATTATAAGCTTAAAGGGGATTACTCAGAAAAATGGGAAGACTTGGACAGGTGGGAGTCATGACTCATGACAAATGGTCGAGCCGTTACAGAGAGCATACCGTCAAGAGACGTGATATTCGTCTGAGTCGTGATAGGGTAGTGATAAATTCCCAAGTTCATCTTCTGAGCAATTTTTAACCATCAAAAAGGCATTTTCAGAAAAATGATCTGTTACAAATTTGGTCCCCTATGTTTCAAGTTTTTGAAACATCAATAATAATTGCAATATCATTTTAATATCTCAAGATAAATGGAAATTACTAATGACTATTCATTATGGTAGGCAACACAAGATTTCGATTTTCAAATTAAGTTTAGGCAGGTATAGAGGCATATTTAGACTTTTTTGTCTCATAGAAAAGGTTAATATGGGAGTCTATTTTATAACCCAACTGGAATTATCTAATTCTCATATCTAAATCTCAAGATATTGCAAAAATACTAAGAACTATTTTTGAAAATAGTGCTATAAACTATTCCGAATTCAAGTTAACTTTTGACATTCTTAGAAATAGAATCAATTTATGATTTTTTCATATAAATGGTGTAAATATAAGTCTAGTTTAACAAGAAAGTTGCCTCATATCATTTCAACAACTATACAAACAATTATACTCAAATTACTATGAACTGTCCACTAAAATTGACTGCAATTCACTTTTAGATTCTATCAAAGATTAAGGCTACAAAGAGGCAAAACCAACCTTAGTTTTCTTCTACAAAAATATAGATACAAGTCTTATGTAAAATTCACAATTTGAATGAACTCAATTAGAGTTTTTTTAGCCCAAATAATATGAAAAATACAGCAAGTCATTCAACCCTTTTGTATAATTGTTCTTATTTAAAGCCATCAAAAATTAATTTCAGGTTCTTTTCTTCTTAATGTCAGACTCTATTCCTTGTATCTCCTCAATGCTCACATGCATGCAAAGAAAACACATAATTTCCCATACCTTGGCTGCAATCCTCTTTGAAGCTTCAATCATTAACAACATCCTTTCATCTATCATTTTTTCTTACTTCTTCTTCTTTGACATATATTTATACACTCATGCATTAAATCCAAATTCCATTTTATCATTAACATACATTTTGTCTTTAAAAAAGAAGAAGAAACGAGATGAAAATTGAATCTCTTTCCTTAACAAACTCTTTTTAGAAGCCTCTAATTTAACACTCATTCCATAGATTTTCCTTGGAAATTTTTGAGATGAAAAGATGAATTTTTCTTATGAGAGAAATGGAATAAGAGAGATGGAAGAGAGGAGGTGCCATTACACTAAAAGAACACACCCAATGCTTGCCATTCTCTCTCCTCATGCAGAATTTAGTCTTTTATAAAGGGAAAGAAAAGTCCCATTTTGGTCACCCACCTTTTTGCATGTAATGAAACTAACCCTCTTCTTTTAATTCCTTATAAAATTAATGCCAACTTGTTTCTACCTTATTAAAATTTACCCCACATATGCAACCTTTATAAATTGAAGCCACATTTATTAATCTATATTTCAATTGCACCCTTAATTATTTTTATACTAAATAATTTACCCTCAATTCATATAATACAGTTAAATTATCACATGCCCTACAACTTAAATAACGATATTACATATTTAATTTGATCTTAATCAATATAATATTATTTAATCATGCATTTTTAAATAGGGTTATAATTGGGGCTTTACAAATCTCTCCCTCTTAAAGAATTTAGTCCTTCTTAAAGAATTTTGTCCTTGAAATTCTTACCTATTTTAAACAATTAAGGATGTTGTTCTTTCATAGTTGCTTCTAGTTCCCAAGTGACTTTTTGCAAATCATGATGTTGCCAAAGCACTTTGACAAGAACAATTTATTTGTTCCTCAACTACCTAACTTCTCTAGCTAGAATCTCTATCAGCTCTTCATCATATGTGAAATCTGGTTGCACTTGAATATCTTGTACTGGTAGTACATGATATTCATCTGAATGATATCTTTGAAGCATAGACACATGAAATACATCATGAAGTTTGGCTAGTTCCTTTGCGAGAGCCAATCTATATGCCACAGGTCCAGCTCTTTGGAGAAACTCATATGGGCTAATATACCTCGAGTTCAATTTACCCTTTTTCCCAAATCTTAATACTTTTCTCTAGGGGGACACTTTCAAAAACACTTTGTCGCCCACTTGATATTCAATATATTTTCTCTTCAAATCAGCATAAGACTTATGTCTAGCACTAGCTTCTTTCAATCTCTGCTTGATAATTTGCACCTTCTTTTCTGTATTTTTAACAATGTCTAGCCAAAAATTATTTGCTTTGATAATCCAGTCCAATAAATATGAGTTATATATTTTCAGCCATACAAGGCCTCATATGGTGCCATCTCAATACTCCTTTGATAACTATTATTGTATGCAAATTCCATTAAGGAAAAATATCTATCCCAACTTCCTACAAAATTCAAGGTACATCCTCTCATCATATCCTCTAAAATTTGGATAACCCGTTTAGATTGTCCATTTATTTAAGGATGAAAAGTTGTACTGTAATGAAGCTGAGTTTATAGTGCTTCTTGTAAACTTTGCCAGAATCTAGATGTAAACCTCAAACCTTGATCTAAAATTATTGACACCGAAATGCCATGCAGCCTAACAATCTCATTTACATAAAGTTCTGATAGTTTATCCATAGAGTAATCCATCCGAACTGGTATGAAATGAGCTAATTTAGTCAGCTTATGAACTATAACCCATACTGTATAATGCTTTTTTTGTGTAAGGGGCAATCCTGTCACAAAATCCATTGTAATGTCTTTTTATTTCCATTGTGGAATTGGGATGGGATTCAACAATCCTGAGGGCAACTGGTGTTCTGCTTTCACTTGTTGACAAGTTAAACATTTGGAGACATACTCTACCACACCTTTCTTCATACTAGGCCACCAATAGCATTATTTCAAATCCTCGTACATCTTATTCCCTACTAAGGTGCATAGTAAATACTATATTATGAGCTTCATTCAATATTGTTCTTTTCAATTTCTTGTCATCCGGAACATATAATCTTTTCTGGTAATACACACCCCCATCCTCTTTCATTGTATACTCAAACTGAATCCCTTGATGTGAAGATTTCACAATCCATTGTAAGTTTTCATCATGTTTCTAAGCATCAATCAATGATTGCCTCAAACAAGGTTTTGCCCTCAACTAAACTATTAAAGCACCATCAGATGCAAACTTCCATCTACATTAATGTAATATCATGGCAGCCATCATCTTACGACTTAAGGCATCTACTACAACATTAGCATTGCCTAGGTCGTAATCCACTATACAATCATAATCCTTAAACTATTTTAATCATTTTCATCGTCTCAAGTTAAGTTCCTTTTGAGTGAGCAAATACTTAAGACTCTTGTGATCTATATAGATTCTACATCTTTCCCCATAAAAATAATGTCGCCAAATTTTCAAGGAAAACAATACTGCTGCTAACCCTAGGTCATAGATTGGATAGTTTTACTCATGCAGCTTCAATTGTCTAGATGTATGGGCCATTACTTTTCCATCTTGCATTAACACACAACCTAAACCAACTCTAGAAGCATCACTATACATGGCATACTCCTTTCCCAAAACTGGCTGTGTCAAAATTAGAGCCTATGTCAATATTTTCTTTAACTGATCAAAGCTTACCTGACGTCAATCGGTCAACTCAAATTTAATATCCTTTCTCAAAAATTTAGTGAGTTGTGCAACAATAACTAAAAAGCCTTTCATAAAATGATGGTAATATCCTGTTAAGCCTAGAAAATTTCTCACTTCTATCACATTTTGAGGCGGCTTCAAATTCACAAAAACATTTATTTTAGCTGGATCCACTATAATGCCTTCAGGAGATACTACATGCCCAAGGAAAGAAATTTTCTTTAGCAAAAAATCGCACTTGCACAACTTAGCATACAATTTATTATCCCTTAGAATCTGTAGAACAATTTTCAGGTGCTCAACATTCTCTACTTCATTTCTTGAATAAACCAATATGTCATCTATGAACACAATGATAAATTGGTCTAAGTAGGGCCTAAATACCCTATTTATAAGATCCATAAATGCAATTGGTGCATTTGTTAACCCAAATGGCATTACTAAAATTCATAATGCCTATATTGGGTTCTAAAAGCTATTTTGGGAACATCCATATCCTTTACCCGAAGTTGAAAAAAATCCAAATTGTAAGTCAATCTTGGAAAACACTCTAGCACCCTTTAACAGATTAAATAGATCTAAATTCTAGGTAAAGGGTACTTGTTCTTCATTGTCACCTGGTTTAGCTTTCTATAGTCTATACACATTCTCATAGACGCATCTTTTTTCTTTACCAATAAAACTAGTGCACCCTAAGGCGATATAGTTGGCCTAATGAAGCACTTGTCAAACAACTTCTGTAACTGAATCTTTAGTTCCTTCAATTCCAAAGGAGCCATCCTGTATGGTGCTTTCGAAATAGGAGTTATACCCGATAAAATTTCTATAGACAGCTCAACATCCCTCTCAGGGGGAAGGCTAGGTAAGTCTTTAGGGAACACATCAGGAAATTCTTTCACCACTAGAATCTCCAGAAGGTTTACTTTCTCTATTCTTGAATCATGTACTAGGGCTAAGAAAGCTTCACACCTTTTTCTAAGAAATCATTTAGCTTGCATAGTCATTATTACATTAGCTAACGATTTAGTTCGAATGCCATAAACTATAGTTTCTTTATCATCAGCATCAATAAGAGTTACTATTTTAGTTTCATAATTAACCACTGTATGATGCCTAGACAACCAATCCATACCCGGTATAATATCAAACTCCTAAAAGGGTAACTCGATAAGATCAGCAAGGAATTCCTTCCTTTGAATTACAATAGGACACTGTTTATACACTTTATTAACAACAACACTGTGACCTAAAGGGTTGGTTACACAAATATCATAATCCAGTTCAAGAATAGTAGACATATTTCTACCCATATCCCCATTACAAACATAAAAATGAGTGAAACCAGGATCAATCAGTGCATGCAAATTAGAATCAAAGAGAGAGAAAATACCAGCTAAAACTTCTGGAGCATTATGATCCTTTCAAGCTTTCATTACATAAGCCCGACTAGGAAATACTAGATTTATAGGTCTATCAAATGATTCAAACACCTTCCTGGATTGGGATCCTTAATGATTTGATCCCCTACATCCTCTACCTTTACCTCTACCAGAAGAGGGTGCATTAAAAGCTCCTCTACTACCATGCTGCCCAAAACCCTAATCCCACTTCGAGGGATAGTTGGCAATAAAATGATTAATGCTACTGCATCTGAAGCATGCTCCAACCAATTTCCTACAATTGCCCTAATGACCCATTTCTTCTCTGCTCTTTCTCTCTTTTAGTTATCTCATTCTTTTCAACCCGCAAAGCTGCTATAATAAGTTAAGTGAAATTAACCATATGTAGAGATGTAGGTATAATTAACTTCTCTCTTATTCGATCATTTAATCCATCTTCAAATGTCTACATTTAAAAGCATCAGTTAACATCTCATCAGGAACATATTTGCACAGATGATTGAATTCTTTCTCATACTCAGTCATAGACATAACTCTCTATCTCAAGTTTAGAAATTACTTTAGCTTTTCTTGCTTGTATGCTTCAGTAACATACTTTTTCTTTAATTCAGCTTTGAAAAATTCCGATGGGAGGGAATTCGGTAATTGAGGTTGCTTTAGAACTAATTTCCACCGGTCATAAGCTACTCACAGGACACCTTATAACTTGTTGGACAATGAATTTCAAAAAAAAAATTATCTCTAGATTTTCCAACCAAAATTCAACTTCCTCTAACTGTTCCAAACTAGTGCATAAAAACTCCTCTACACTATGCTTCCTAATTTTAGATATTGAAGCTTTGGGTGTTGTCATCCTTTGAAGAATTTAAGCCATATCTTGAGATATTTTTAACAATACTTTTGTAGGAATGGCTGTTGGGATCTCATTTTGATTGGATGATGAAGATCTAAGATTGAAAGAATTTGTTCTAGCCGGCCTATTACTTTCAACCGATCCCTCAATAACATCTCTAGAGTTCTCCATATACTATCTATAAGAAAATAGGGACTTCTACATTAGGCCAACAAGACACTATACCATACTATAAAATCCTAGGTTCTTATTACTAAGAAAAGGCTAACACCCCTATACTATTACCCTATTAATCACATCCATTTAATCATATTAATCATGCCTTTTAATTCTAACATGATTGTATATTATCAATCACATAGTCATCATGTAACCATTACTCATATCATACTATAACATATAAATATATGGGTGTTACTTTGACTGTTCACATACTTCATCTCATGTTTAGCATCATGCATACCATGTTATGTATATGTTACTTTAAATACTACCTGCACACATGTTCTTGTTTAGTCATATTATGAGTTGGTTACAATTCATTTTACACATATTAAATACATCCTTATATGTTGATTAGCCATA